>APFE030390620.1:96646-110083 GCA_000404065.3 Pinus taeda | reverse complement strand
AAAAACATTTGCATTATGTTCCCCTAAGTATGTACTTCATGTTCCCTGAAGACACCTTCTGCAAATTATCCTTGAAAAGTGCCCTTTTTCCATTGGCGCAGGTACACAGTGTCTTATCCGCGCCAATCACTGAGATCCTCAAAAAGGGGCGCGCCCATTGGCGCTCTGTCCTAGAACAACACTCGCGCCAACTAAGTTTGGTAATGATTTTTTGGCAAACGCGCACCCATATGTTTTTTCCTTTCAGATCATGAAGTCTTTTGAGGGAAAAAATCCATCTGATAGAGGTCGAGAGTCATCATCTATCCTCAGTAGCTTTTCAGAGATAATGCCAATCCACAATGGGCATCCTGGTGCATTGAATCTTCCTCCCTTCTCCATTTATAAAAGTTTATCCTCATGCATTAGACAAGCTAGTTCTGGAGGAAGCGACTTCTGGAGGAAGCGACTTCTGGAGGAAGCGACTTCTGGAGGAAGCAAGTTCTGGAGGGAGTTCTGGAGTAATGCTAGTTGTGATTATGCTTGTCTGGAGTTATAGTAAGAGTCTTGAAGCATAGGGAGGTTATGCTGCCGGAATCCTGAGAGAGAGAAGGTCTATTGCAAGGCATACATAGCTGCTCGCCCAGCCAGAGAATAGGTTCAACGTCAGAACCTTGGTTGTATCTTTCTCTGCCTATTATTCATTAATAAATGACTGCTATTATGGTTCCAATCTCATTGCCTATTATGATGTTTGATTTATTTCCTTTCTGATTGAAATATAGTTGTACTTTGGTGGATTTTATGCTTGTAGTTGTCTCGGTCTTTGCATGTGCAGGTGTCCGTTCGCGAGGATCGCTAGGATTGTGACCTGCTGAAGCAAGGGAGCCGGAGGGTCAAATCTACTTCGACATTTGCGTTGGATTCCAGGTTGGTCTTCGTAATCCACCTTTTAGTATACAACTAGGAACTTACATAACAGCGTGAATTGATTGTTGCTAGACCCATTTTGGGCTAGTGGGATCGCCTCTGTCCGCAGAGGGGATTTACCTGTTCAAAAAATATTATAAAAATTATTATTGTAATTGTATTTGTGATGGGTTAAAATTTCATGTAATAAAATTAATAAAGACAAAAGAATAAGAACAATATCACTAGACATAAATGCCATGTTAAATGTTGGGCAAAACATCAAAGTGAGTGTTACTTTCAATTTAATATGGCTAAGGAAATTGGCAAAGGCAAAGAGGCATTAATTGGCATTTATGTATGAAAAATAAAGGAAAGTAAGAGAAAGTAAAAATGAAAGGTCACATGTTTGCATGAGAGAGGAATTGAAGGAAAATAGAGGCTTCAACAATAAAAAGGTTTTTGAGGATCAGTTCACAATTTTGGTCAGTTTCAACTTTTCTCAGTTATGTTTTGGAGCCTTTTCTATTCTCTCATACTATTGCACACTTAGAGCATTCTTGGAGCACTCTAGCATTGAAGAAAGGAAGGACAAGGAAGGAAAAGGACAAGCAAGGAATGTTGGATCAAGCATCTTCAGCATGAGGACTTTGCATGTAACATGTTGCATGTGTGATTTCCTAGCTGGTTTGTGAATGTGTGGTACATGCATTTGTGTATTTGATTTTTTTTGTCATTGGCATAGGTTTTGTCAGGTTTGACATGTTGGAATTATGATGCATGTGTTGTACTTGATGGCAACCCACTCATAGAAGATCATCTCACTTAGTTATAACTAGATGAATCTTCAAGAAGAGATATCAGATGTCACTAAATGCCTGGGGTGCAGGACAACTCAAACGAATCAAATGATAGTTCTACGTGTGACAAGTTAGCTTTGCCCTCAAGTACAAAGGGGGAGATTGTTGGCAATATTAGACAAGTGTTGTCCTTGATGGAAAATCACTCAGATGATAAATTATAGTACAGCAAAGTTATTTCCAAGTTCATCGAATTTTATGCAAAGAAAAGTTTATTTCATGTAGAGAAAAGTTCACGGAATTTTATGCAGAGAAAATTTTATTTCATGTAGAGAAAAGTTCACGAAATTTTATGCAGAGAAAAGTTTATTTCATGTAGAGAAAAGTTCATGAAATTTTATGCAAAGAAAAGTTTATTTCATGTGGAGAAAAGTTCACGCACTTTCATGGTTGGTTCATGGTATTAGTCCAACAGTTTTTGTTCCTATGGTTTTGGTCCATGGTATTGCATCCAAAAGTGTTGAGCTCACACACTTTCATGGTTGGTTCATGGTATTAGTCCGACAGTTTTTTATCCTATGGTTTTGGTCCGTGGTATTGCATCCAAAAGTGTTGATCCCAAGTATTGGGTTCATGGTATTGTGTTATTATGGTTTGGGACCGTGGTATTGTGAAAGGCCTATGACTATAAAAGAGGAAGGAGATCATTTGGCAAAGCATCATCTGAATTATTGAATATCTGATAAAGTGCTAGATCTGGAATATTGTGATTGGCTTATGGTGCAGATCTGGATCTGAGCTAAAGAGGGATCTCACCGGTTGATGGAGAACAAGATCTAAGGATAGATCAGGATCAAATGGTTTGAAATGGACTATCTCTATATATTTGATTATGCTTATTCTAGATCTGCATACTGACGCTTGTAATGATCTGATCTGGGTATAACTTAAGTTTGAAATCGCTGCAAGTCATGCTTAAATATTTATAGATCTGTATGTTCGTTGGCTTTGGTGTAAGCGCGTACATATGCAGGTTTGGTTCATTTTAATAGCGTATATAATTTGAGCTATGATATTTGAAGTCACAGGTGGTTCTGGTTGTTGATGGGTTCTAATGACAATTTAAATGTGTCAGTATTCTGCATATCCTATTTGGTTGATTGTGTTTAGCTTCAGTATTGATGGATGAGAACTAATATTGGATCAGGATCATAATGACTCATATTTATGTGATCTGATGGACTAGATCTGGGTGCTAACACATGTATTATCCTTGTATATGTATTGATATTGTGTTTGGATGATTCAGAAGATTGATTGATTATGTGCTTCAATGATATTAATGCGTCCAGTATGAAAATTGGATGAAACGTGGCCTTTCAGATTATGTGTTGTGCTTCAGGAGTATCCAGTCTGAAAATGTATGAAACGTGGTACCTGGAGGAGAGAATATTGTAGGTCGGTGCCTACGTACTAGTATCTTAGCTAGTACAAGAACTATGGGGGTTGTAGCTCCCTTCGAGGAGAGACTGGAGAACGAGAGAGGGTTGTAGCTCTCTGCAGGTAGAAGCCTGTGTACTGGTATAAGACTGCACTAGTACAAAAATATTGTAAAAGGATTTTCTCATTAAGAAGAAGATTGAGATGACTTGCAGCAGGTGGTTTTCACCCACATTGGGTTTCCACCTTATATCATGGTGTTCATGTGTGTGGCTTATGTGTGATGATCTTTTCTATTTTACTGCACCTGGTTACTGTTAATATGGTTGATAATGTTCTAATGCACTCATTAAGGATCAACTAACTAAATCATAAGAAGTTGTGGAAGTAGCATATATGAATCTGAATATGGAAATGAAAAAGTTTTATTGATGTGATAATACTGATTCACCCCCCCCCTCTCAGTATTATTTCCAACATACATTTTGTTGCATAGTGCCGGAATTTGTGGCAATGAAAGCATCTTATCTTTCTCAAGTCTTTCTTCTTGCCATTATTTTAGCTAGATTCAGGTTTTCCCTAGGTCTTCTTTCCTTTTCCCTCCTTCCATTTTCCAACCAATGCAAAATTCTCTTCATCCTCAGCTTTGGATGATGTTCCATCTCTGTTATTTCTCTTGAAATCTTCTTGAACCAAATAAAACCATAACCATTCCCAATTCAGTAATGTTTCCCTTCCATTCACAAAGCCTTGGTAGTTGTGCTAGGATTTTGGAAGGCCTAGAAGATCTAGGCTCACCAGGTCATATTTTTCTACATTCACCTTGACCCCTCAAAGATGATATTAAAATTGTTAAACATAGAGAGATACTACGGAATAGTGTCATTTTTTTGCATCCTAATGTTTCGAAGTTTGTCTTTCAAGGATAATTTTCTATGGTCATTGTTATTTTCAAATGGCTTAGTTATTATCTTCCACATAGCAAATGGAGTTTCTTTGCCATGGATATTTGAGACGACATGGCCTCTCACACCTTCCGAAATAATTCTTATGGATTTTTCAACATCCTTCTTTCATTGGGATAAATGTTTTGCATCCGACTGCTGGAGTTTTGCAATGTTAGTTTTAACATATTCACACACCATTGGCATTGATAACTACTTCCATTCGATCCTTCCTGGCTGTGAAATTTGAGCTACCCCAGTCTCAGATCATTTAAAGACATTCTCCCAATCCTGAAGAAAAAATGCTACACTGAATTTTCCAAGTCAAAATTCCTAAGAAAAAAGTTTGAAATACTTGTTCTAATGTGATTTCAGGGCTCTGATACCATGTAGAATTTTCATAGAAATTGCAACTGCTCAAGGTTTAAAAAAAAAATGACATAGTTATACTTTGTTGATATATGGAATGGAAACAATAATTTAAAACAACATGCATAGACATGAAATAATCAAAACCAAAAATACACAGTGATTTCTAGGGGAACCCAACTAGGAAAAACCCCTCAAGCCTCTTTGCATTAATCAGTTGAATAAATAAATTATTATAATTACCTACTCTAGTTCTGAGTGCAACCAGCAAAAGAATAAATATTCTCTCTACTCAATGAAAAACTTTAGCGAACACTTAGCAAATTATTTTCCCACCAAGCCTCCTCTTTCATTGCACAAATCCTGAGGAAATTAGCCCCTAAAAATTAAGAATTTCCTCCAAATTGATTTCACAATTCCCAAGCATTGATCTTCTAAATCATGCAACACTTGTACACTCAAAAATAGTTTACCACTGACGGTACATTTCATTTTTGTTGGGTTGTGTTATATTCTTTCCACGACTAGCCCACATAGTTAACAGGGGGGTTAGAAGGGGGTGGAGCCACCCCTTCATTGTGCCGATTGCGTAATGGGGGGAGTCACAGTGGATTTGAGGGGTGCAGGCAACCCCACTCTATGGGGTCTAGAGCAGCGCCCCAGAAAATTTTGGTTTTGGACCCTATATTAGGTTGGGTGAACCTACCTATGGTTTTGTGCATGATTTTAGCACATGATTTTGGGCGCGATGGTTTTCGTTCCATGGGTTTGAATGCAATGGTTTTCGGTCCATGGTATTGGAAGCTTCAGCACGTATAAATATGTATTGTAACATTGAAAGGAAAATATTGAAAAATCAA
This sequence comes from Pinus taeda, assembly GCA_000404065.3. Classification (NCBI taxonomy): domain Eukaryota; kingdom Viridiplantae; phylum Streptophyta; class Pinopsida; order Pinales; family Pinaceae; genus Pinus; species Pinus taeda. The sequence goes on along the minus strand of APFE030390620.1, from coordinate 104,782 downwards.
GCTGGTAGTTCTGGTTTTGGGATCTAGGGGCAAATCTCTATGTATATGTGTTTTATGTGTTATGCTCTCACATTGTTTATTTTCTGTGCTTTAGAATTCATATGCAAGTAATTTTTGTACGGGGTTAAAACCTACATTTGGTATCAGAGTTGTTTTGGATTCAAGGGGACACCTTTGTTGCTAAGGGGTTTCTCTCGAGCCTATGGTAGACCCTGTTTAGTGGGAGATCTGTGGGATTGATTCTGGTGGTGAAAGAGGATGGAGAGCAGTGGAAAGATAGAGATAGAGAAATTCAATGGTCAAAGTTTTGAGTTATGGAAACTCAAGATGGAGGATCTGTTGGTGGATAATGATCAGTGGGTCGTGGTAGATCCAGCTATGAAATCAACGTGAGTGTTGGATGAAGAATGGAAAAAGTTGGATCGGAAGGCTAAGAGCACAATATGATTTTGTGTCTCAGATTTAGTATTGTTGAATGTATCAGGAGAAGCTACAGCGAAGGCTTTGTGGGACAAGTTAGGGACTTTGTACCAATCTAAGTCTCTGGTGAATAAACTGTTCCTATGAAAAAAGCTGTATAAGCTGAGGATGAAAGATGGAGACTTGGTGACAGAAGATCTGAACACATTTAATGCTGTGGTAAGTTAGTTATTATCTGTTGATGTTAAAATTTTAGATGAAGATAAGTGCATCAGTTTGTTGTGTTCTCTACTAGATTCATGGGATATTCTGGTTATTACAATAGGTAGCAATGCAACTGCCTTGCAGTTTGATGAAATAGTCTCATCCTTACTGACGGAGAAGATGAGACAGAAAAATATGGAGAGTTAGAATGGTGATGCCTTTTCTGTATGAGGATGGTCCTAGAATAAGAACAAAAATAAGTCATCGAGTGGGAGATATAAATCTAGAGGGAGATTTAAATCTCCAAGAAAACCTATAAAGATGGTGTGTTGGAAATGCGGAAAGGAAGGGAACTACAAAAGGGACTATAAATCTAAAGCTCTTGATAAAGGAAAGGGATCTGATCATGTTCTTTCTGTAGAGGCAAAAACCACCTCAGATGAAGGTGGGGATGTTTACTTGGCTTCTTCAAGTACACATGTAGATCATGAGGTATGGTTGATTGTTTCAGGTGCATCCTTTCACTTCACTCCCCATAAAGAGTGGTTCTACAAGTATGAGAAATATGATGGTGGTGATGTTTTCTTGGGGAATGACAGGAAGGCTAGAATCATTGGTCGCGTAAAAGTAAAGTTGAAGTTGCAAGGTGGAAGGGTTAGAACACTTCCAGGCATTCTGTATATCCCTACGTTAGCAAGAAATTTGATTTTTGTAAGAAAGTTTGACAATGCATGTCTAAAAATAGTGTTCAAGAAGAATACCTGTAAGATGGTTTGGGGGGTACTGGTATTGATGCGAGGGATTTCTAATTGGAACTTTGTACAAGCTGCAAGATAGCACTGTTGTTTATGGGTGCAACAATTTCGTGGTTCCTGAAAGTGGAGTAGAAAATTTAGTGGTCTTTGGAGAGAAGAACATGTTGTGGCATCAAAGGCTTAGACATATTGGAGAGAAGGACCTTCGCATACTTCATGGTAAAGGTATGGTAGAAGGTATGAGTAATAGCTCTTTGGATTTTGATTTCTATGAAAATTGTGTATATGGAAGCAGAATCGGGTGAGTTTCCCCTCTGGTGGTAAGAGGGCGAAACAAATATTAGAGCTTGTGCACAGTGATGTGTTTGGACCTGTGAAGGTTCCATCACTGGGTAAGTTTGTGAACTATGTATCATTTATAGATGACTTCTCAAGGAATACATGGATATATTTCCTTAAGAAGAAATCTAAAGTCTTTGACAAGTTTAAAGAATTTAAGGTTATGGTGGAAAACCAAACAGAGAAGAAGATAAAGGTGTTGAGGACAGATAATGGTGGAGATTTTTGCAATAAGGAATTTGAAGAATTATGTAAGAAGTGTGGTATAGCATGGCAAAAGACTACTCCATATACACCTCAGCAAAATGGAGTTGCAGAAAGAATGAACAAGACATTGATGGAAAGGGCAAGAATCATGCTCAATGGTGCCCAGTTAGGACAAAAATTCTGGGCAGACACGGTGGAGACAATATGTTACCTGGTCAATAGATCCCCTTCATCGGTGTTGGAGGATAAGACTCCATAAGAGGTATGGACTGGTAAGAAACCCTCTCTTTCACATTTGAGGGTATTTGCATGTGATGCATATGTACATGTTCCAAAGGAGAAACAAACCAAGTTGGATAGTAGATCCGAAAAGTGCATCTTTATTGGGTATAAGGATGGTTTAAAGGGTTATAAGCTTTGGAACCCAGTAACAAGGAAGGTTGTGTACAACCAAAATGTGGTGTTCAAAGAGGTTAAATATGTTATTAAACATGAATTCCAACCAAAGGAACCTGAGAAGATAGAGTTTGAGCTAAAGGAAGAAGAATCATACTCTATAGCAGAGGAGGAATCAGAAGATGAAGAGCCACAAACTCCGAGTATGAGAAGATCAGTTCGAGAAAGAAGGAAGCCAGAAAGGTATAGTCCATCTGCTTTCTGTTCAAGTTTTGAATTATCTATTACTGATGATTATCCCAGAACTATGAAGGAAGTAGTAGATTCAGAGGATGTAAAACTCTGGAAAGAGGCCATGGTTGATGAAATGGCATCTTTGCACAAAAATGAGGCTTGGGATTGGGTGGAGTTGCTGGATAGAAGGAAAACCATTGGTAGCAAATGGTTATTCAAGAAGAAGACAAATGCAGAAGGAAAGGTGGATAAATACAAATCTCAATTGGTAGCAAAAGGTTATTCCCAGGTGTCAGGAATTGATTTTGGTGATATTTTTTCTCATGTTGCCAAGGTAACTTCTATTAGATTACTTTTATCTGTTATTGTTGCTCTTGATTTTGAGGTAGAATAGATGGATGTGAAGACAAAATTTCTTCATGAGGATCTAGAAGAGGAGATCTAAATGAAGCAACCTGAAGAATTTGTGGTAAAGAGTAAGAAAGAACTGGTATGCAAGTTATAGAAGTCTATGTATGGGTTAAAACAGTCACCAAGGATGTGGTATCAGAAATTTGATACATTTATACAGGGACTTGCCTTCACCAGAAGCAAAGCAGATCACTGTGTGTATTTTAAATTAATTGGTGACCGTGCTATTTATCTGGTCTTGTATGTGGATGATATGTTGCTGGTTGGAAATGACAAAGAAATTATCCAGGATTTGAAGACCCATTTGTCCTCCAATTTGACATGAAAGATCTTGGTGCTAAAAACTATATTCTGGGCATGGAAATTAAAAGAGATTGGACAAAGAGGAAGCTCTGGTTAAACCAAAGGAAGTATGTCAAGACAATATTGTAGAGGTTTAATATGCAGGATAGTAAACTAGTGAAGGTTCCCATTCCTATAGGTGTAAAGTTATCTGTTGAACAATGTCCCAAGACACAAGAAGAGGAAGAGGACATGTCCCATTTTCTATATGCAAGTGTAGTTGGTAGCTTGATGTATGCAATGGTTTGTACTAGACCAGACATTGCACATGTCGTGGGAGTATTGGGCAAGTTTATGTCAAAACCAGGGAAGGAGTAGGGGACAAAAGTGAAGCGAGTTTTTAGGTATTTGTGTGGCAGTAGTGATTATGGTTTGTGCTACCAAGGAAGACCAGGATTGGATAGAGTGTTGGATATTCATGGCTTTGTTGATGCAGATTGGGCTAGAGATCTAGATCAGAGAATATCTACAAGTGGGTATGTGTTTAAACTATTTGGAGGTGCAGTCTATTGGATGAGTAAGAAATAATATGTAATGACACTATCAACTATAGAGGCAGAATACATGGCAACCACTCATGCAAGCAAGTAAGCAGTTTGGTTGTATATATTGTGTTCAAGTATGGGGTTAGTATAGGGAGCTATAAGGATAGACTGTGATAGCCAAAGTGCAATTTTCTTGGAAAATAACCCTGCATATCATTCAAAGACAAAACACATTGATGTTTAGTATCACTTTGTGAGGGATATGATAGAAGACAAAAAGGTGTTGCTAGTAAATGTGGACACTTTGAAGAATATTTTAAATGCATTGAAAAAATTTGTGAGCTCTAAGAAGTTCTCTTGGTGTAGAGAAATAATGGGCATTGCAGGGCAAGATAAATGACTAAGCTCTCTTGTGGCCCCCTATGGAAAGAAAACAACAAGTGGGAGAATGTTGGGTTGTGTTATATTCTTTCCACAACTAGCCCATGTATTTAGTTGAGGGGTTATAAGGGGGGCGGAGCCCCCCCTTCATTGCATTGATTGCGTAGTGGGGGGAAGTCATAGGGGGTTTGAGGGGTGCAGATAACCCCACTCTATGGGGTCCGGGGCAATGCCCCAAAAAATTTTGGTTTTGGGCCATATATTAGATTGGGTGGACCTACCTATGGTTTTGTGCTGATTTTCGCACATGGTTTTGGGTGCGGTGGTTTTCGGTCCATGGTTTTGGACACGATGGTTTTCGGTCCATGGTATTGGATGCTTCAACATGTATAAATATGTATTGTAACATTGAAAGGAACATAATGAAAAATCAAGCTAGTAGTTTTGATTTTGAGATCCATGGGAAAATCTATGTGTATATGTGTTTTATGTGTTATGCTCTCGCATTGTTTATTTACTGTGTTTTAGAATTCGTATGCAGGTAATTTCTGTACGGGGTTAAAACCTACACTTTTGATATCCACTTCAGGTGAGAAATTTGAACTATTTGCATGCATTATCTATTTGTTGTTGATTGATCAATTAACTAATAGATCTTTGAGTTAGATTGTTGTCCCACTGCACCACTGACCTTCAACTAACTCTATCAATAGTTAGAGGTTAGTTAATTGAATACAACTAAAAACAATTGAACTAAATTACTAAAATTTAGCAATCACACATACATAACTGAACTCCAAGCCCTATAACTCGAATTTACTGAACTAATTGAGTGATAAGATCCTTGTCACACTAGTTAACTACCTCTTTGTTGTCATGTTGATGTGGAAATTCGATTTACTCAATTTAACTAAGGCTAAATTCAAATTGAGTATTTTTTGTTATATTTTTTTAACACCCATAACTCATATTGATAGTCTACTAATTGTATCCACAACTCATATTGACAATAAGGAACCTTGTTAATATATTGTAGAAAAAATGAAGAAACTCTTGAGCTTTGTCTTATTCAATCAGTGATGTCGAATTATGATTCTTTAGTTTGTAACTAGTCTGAGGTGTATTTGTATTGACCTAAGACTCAAGCTTGAAATGAAGAGGTGAAATACAAACAATCTCGGAATACCAAGAGGCAACCACTCACTTAAAATTCTTGCATAGAATACAAATAATCAAAGGCCCTTGTTTACAAAAGATGTATTTTTTAATGAAAGTTAAGTTAGAGAATTGAATTTTGTGTAAGAGAGTTCATGAACAGCCTGGTAAGGAGAGATAGAGAAAGAAGAAAAAAAGTGGAGTAGATTTGAGGAAGAGAAGCAGAGAGAATAAGCACCTAGAAAGGGACAAAAAATTAATTTCAAAACATAGACAAAGAGCATACAACTAGCAACATCAATTTATAATTTGATTAGTTGATTGTACTCTCCTTTTCAATAGTAGCTTGAAAATGATCAGGTTGTAGCTCGCAGAAGAGGGAATAGGAGCTTCCTTGCAAGTTGTAGATTGTAGAATAAATTCGAGGTAGTAACCTCCTTTAGGTAGTAGCATGTAGAAATTTTGATTTAATGAGGGGAGTAGGAGCTTTCCTTCACATCACTTCAACCAAAAATTCATGGTCTTCTCCTTTTATGGGTTTCCACTTATATCTGGTGTTTCCATGTGCTTAATGTTTTGATTGTGTGTATGTTTTTGAATTCATTGTTAAATATTGAACATTTATATAACTCTTTTATCTGCAAAAAAAAAAAAAAAAAAAAAAAAAATAGTCAAAACAATTTGAGTTTGGGCCTATAAAAGACACAATTACTAATTCATGCCCCCTCTTAGTAATTGTTAAATATTCATTAGTACATGTGTTGCACATGCCATGGGCATTGTAGTATACCTGGGCGGATAATATGGGGTACAAAGGGAGGTACCCAAGAGAATAATATAATGAATAATGTAAAGATGATAAATAAATGGGCCATAATTAATAAATAAAGTGGTTAACTCGCATTATGTAAGGGACCACTGTTAGGATATTCTGACACATAGGAATAGTTAAGTATAACTTGGTCTATTATAAAGTTAGGTAAAGTGTGTTTCTTTACTATGTACTTTTGTAACTTACAATCTGACGGTCACGATATGTAGTGATTCGACGGTTCATTCTCTCCTCGGTATTACCGACACTTGATCCATGGCTTAACACCCAATTGGTCCATGATCTCTATTTAAAGAGCATGGAGGGTCATTTGTAGGTTAACTATTCATGAGAGAAGCTTATGTAAATTTGTATTCTTTTATTAATAAATTTCCTAAAGTGGCCGCGTTGGCTCAGGCCGTGGACTGTTTCCCTCTTTGATGGTTTTAACCACGTCAAAAATACTGGTGTATTGATCTGTGATCTTTTTGTGAGCAGTTTCCTTTGGTGTTCTGTCTGAGGAACTTACCCTGTAAATTCATACATGGTATCAGAGCTATTTGAGGGTTGCGTCCATTGGTGATCCAAATCTAAAGCTGATAGAACTGCATCCGACTGTCGTTTCCTAGATCTGTTGTTTCTGACTACTTTCGGGCCATGAGGGCTGCTCTGTTGTTTTAGGAGCATCTGTTCCAGTGAAGAACCACTTTCGTTTCATGCGAAAAGGTTTCTGGTAGCCCTAGCTACGTCATTTTTAAGATATGGAGGTACACATTGTTTTTTTGCAGTTTCTAGTTATTTTTCTCTCTATTTATTATTTCGGTTTATTTAGCTTCTTTTTTATTACCGGATCTATACCTTTCATTTATGCATATGCTCTTTGCCCTGCGACTCTGCGTGATCTGGGCAAATCAGAAACAGAAAGGAAGGATTTTTCTCATGTGTATGCTCTTTTCCACTGCGCCTTAGTGTGATCTCGGAAAATCAGAAACATTGAGGAAAATATTTAGTTTCCGGGTAAAGATAACTTTAAGCCGTAAGGTTTGTTTTTTTTGTATGTCCATGTTGGGTTTTGTGTTTTTGTTTTGTAGGGAGAAAAAGAGCCTTCTCAAGCAAGCACACAATCCAAATCTTTAGTGACCAAAAAAAAACAAAGCGCCGCTCCCCCCCCCCCCCCCCGCTCTCTCTCTCTCTCTCTCTCTCTCTCTCTCTCTCTCTCTCTCTCAAACTTGTTGTTTAGCTCACTTGGTTCAAAGATAATTTATGAGAGTAGAGGTATTGGGTTCAAATCTCCTTTTTTGTTGGAAAATGGGCATTTTTTTTTCATTTCCACACATTCCCGCACTTCGTCGGCGCCTTCATCAACTTTTCTTCAAAAAGCCATAACTTCTTCATCCGGAACCCGTTTTCAGAGCCATTTTTTTTTAACCAGCCCAATTTTTCAAGATCTTTCCCTTGGAACACTTAGTTTTAGCATATATAGCTTCAGTTTCTGTTAAAATGGAAATTCCATGCCAAGTTATTCTTGACAGCACCAACTACTTCCAATGGTGGTCCTACATTGTGGATTTACTTAGAAGTAAAGGTCTTTACAGAATAGCCTCAGGCCAAGAAACCAAACCGAAAGATGAAGATAAGGCAGCTAAATGGGAAAATAGGCAAGATCAAGCACGTGGGTTGATAGGGATGTCTATTTCTTCAGATCTTAGATTCCATATTGCAGAACTTGATGCTCCTGAAGAAGCAATGAAGAAGATTACTAAAGTTTTTGAAATCAAAAATGAACTTAGAGCCCATCAACTTGAAAATGAGTTGCTTACATTGGAACCCAATACCTTTTCTTGCATTAAATATTTTTTGTCCAAGTTCAAGACCCTTAGACTTCTCTTGGAAGGTGTTAAGGTTAATAAAGAAGATAATAACCTTATCTATTCCATTCTTACTAATTTGGGACCAACCTACTCTGTGTTTGTTTCCACCTTCCATTCTACAAGAG
>APFE030390620.1:36626-83277 GCA_000404065.3 Pinus taeda | reverse complement strand
TTTTGGGCACTTCAACCCCCATCATAAATGTCCATAAACTGAGGGCTCCTAAGTCCCTAAAAGTGTTGCTTCACTGCCTAAAGGAACAAGGTCAGCTGATTACATCATCTCCCAGAAGTTCTCCACTAAAACTGCTCATAAATGGTCAAAACTGGACCATACTGAAAACCCAGTGCAGAGGGTGCGATGCATATCACTTTCCCAGTGTACAAGGTGGTGTGATGCATATTGAATTGCTCCTCTGTAGGGTGTGATGGTCGGGAATGGGCAAATGGCAGGGACAAAATGCGAGGTGGAAGATCATGGAATCTTCTAGAAGCTTCCCCTCTGATACTTGCCTCTTTGTTTTCGACCAAGGATGAGTAAGATATCATCATTCTCCAAGTGGAAGTAGGAACTATTAGAGAGAGGACAATAATCAAGACCCCAGAAGATGACTCACCTCCCTATAATCATCTATATATGGATCTCTCATCACAGAGATCCAGAGGCTATTTGTATCTTATAGAGAAGTGCTATTGGTTTTCTGGTGTACATTCATAGTGTTGGGTGATCTAAGCTTTGCTTGAGGTGAAGAAGGGCTTTCTAGCTGGAGGATGATGTTGGGTCAGAACATATGTTTGTAATCCTCTTGCTACTTTTCATCTTAATAAAGCTATTCTAGTTTTCCTCCATATTCTTGTGTACTTGTTTATATATGCATTTGTATGGTTAACACACATCTGGTCCTGTGTTATTTATGAATATAGATCTTTGTTCTTTGATAGTAGTACGTTGCTGTGATTCCAAAGGTGCTCTTTGAAGCTGGGCAGATGAAGAAGAAGCAGTGAAGCTCTATCAGGAAGGAGAGGAAATCAAGTGCAAGACTAACGTTGGTCTCCTTGGTCCCTCTCTTGTCTATTTTCATAAGGAAAATGAAAGTAGACTTTACTTGTTTGTTTCTAAGATAGCTACCAGTCTCAGCATCCGAGTGGACACTATTCCCGATAACATGATGCTACCTTATATTGTTAGCTTGTTGGAAAATTTTTGTATCTGACCCATACCCATCCTAACCTTTCCTTTGTTGTTGGTCTTGTTGCTCAGTTTATGGAAAACCCACATGAAAGTCATTGGAAAGAAGCTAAAATAATACTTTGTTATGTTCGAGGTACAGTTCAATTTTGGATTCATTACAATGTAGAAGCATCTCCTCTATTGGTTGGTTTAATCGATTCTGATTGGGTTGGTGACCCTGATGATCAGAAGTCTACTGCAGGCTATCTATTCACTCTTGGTTCTGGACCTATTACATGGGCTTGCAAGAAACAGAGTGCCATTTCTCTTTCTTTAGCAGAAGTAGTGTATTGTGGTGTCGTTGAAGCTAGTAAGCAATCCTTGTGGCTTCATCAGATCCTGTCAGAGTTTGGTTTTCAGTAGCAACATCCAACTACACTTTGGTGTGATAATCAAAGTGCCATTCAACTATGCAAATATCTAGTCCAATATCAATGTAGCAAACACATTGAACTACACATGCGCTTCATCAGAAAGCTCATTCGTGACCATGTTATTGAAGTGAAATATTGTTCAACCGATGATCAAGTTGCAGACATATTTACAAAGGCTCTCATAGAGGCGAAGTTAACTAAACTTCGATTTATGGTTGGAGTTCAGGAAGTTGTCATTAAGGGGGGATAGGCTCGAATGCTTCATTCCTTTTCCTATTGTGTCATCTTTGTACATCCTTCAATCCTATCCCAAGTTGTTCTTAAGGGGGGGTGTTAAGATATTCCAACACATACGAAATAATTAAGTACAACTTGATTTAGTGTGTAGTTAGGTAAAGTGTGTTTCTTTAGTATGTAATTTTTGTAACTTACAATTTGATGGTCACAATATGTTCTAGACATGAAGTCATCTGACAGTTCATTCTCTCCTCAGTATTACCAACACTTGATCTATGGCTTAACACCCGATTGGTCCATGATCTCTATTTGAAGAGCATGGAAAGACATTTGGTAGATGATCGTTCATGATAGAAGCTTATGTAAATTTTCTTTCTTTTAAATTAATAAATTGCCTGAAGTGGCCGCGTTGGCTCAGGCCGTGGAATGTTTCCCTCTTTGAGGGTTTTAACCATGTCAAGAATATTGGTGTACTGATCTATGATTTGTTTGTGAGCAGTTTCCTTTGATGTTCTATCTAAGGAACTTACCCTATAAATTCCTACATAAATCTAGGATTGAAATACATCACTGAAAATGTAAGACTTCATGGATATATTGATGTTGATTGGGGTGGTAACTATGCTAATAAAAAGAGCACTTTTGGGTGTTGCTTTAGCTTGGGATTTTCCATGATCTCTTGGATGAGCTAAAAGCATAAGTCTGTTGCATTGAGTACTACTGAAGTTGAGTACATTGTTCTTAGCATGAATAGATGTGAGATAGTTTGGCTGAGAAAGGTTTTTGGGGAACTATTTGAGTAAGTTCCAGACACAATAGTTATATATTGGGACAATAAGAGTGGGATTTGTCTTGCATAAAATCACGTGTTTCATGACAAGGCCAAGAATATTGAGATCAAGTATCACTATATCTGAGATATGGTGTAAAGAGGAGCATTGAAGCTCCATCACATCTCCATTGATGATTAGATAACTGACATTCTTACTAAGCCTTTACTGAAAAGAAAGTTCTTGGTTTCTGGAGAGCAGCTTGGACTTATGGACATGACCCTTCCGGGAAGTAGTCACAATTGATTGAGAAGTCTAAGTTACCTTCCCCCCTGTCAGAGCTCACAAAATTAGGAAATGATGCCTGAAATCTCCTAAGGATGAAGGACCTCTTGTGTAGTGTTTTCCACAGGAATAGGCCTCAGTATACATCCAACCCATAGTCTAGGACATGGGAAGAACTACCTATCTGTCCAATAGGTGTAATGAGACTTGTCTGTGTGACTTGTCTAGGATGCATGTGTTCCACCAATTTACGTTTAAAGAAACTTGGTTGTGTTTGCAACTTGTCTATGTAACTTGTTTGAGTCTTGTCTATGTGATGTTTGTGTTCTATCACTTAATTATTTCTTTTTGACATGAAAATTAGTTGAGTGTAATCCTTGTCTATGTGACATGTGATGATCCTTTCCTTTCCAAATTTGTGTCAAGTGGATGATTCTTCTTTAGATTGCAACTTCATGGTTACAAAGATTACAAAGCAAAGCTGAACTGAGATGAATGAAAGAGATCAGAGGAAGCAACGATCTTTGATGCATAAATTAATTCCTCCCTAGTTGAGAGGGAGTGTTAAAATTTGGTAGTTAGGGATGAATTTCTCGTAGAAAAAATCATATATTTTAGTTACGTTTGAACCACTTATAATAAAATTTCATTTCTAACAATTCTAATATGACTTTCCAAAAATAGAAAAGTTATGTCTAAATGATCAAGGATGATCTCGACACATATAATCCACTTTAAATTCAAATCAATCATGATTATACAAGTCAATAATTAATATTTTATCTCTACTAGTATTATTATTATTATTATGATAATATTATTTATAAAATAGTCTAAAGTCATTCACCTTTAATGGATTAATAAAAACAAATTCTCAATAGTCTCATGGAATAAGTTAATTAAATTGAGAATCTTCTACTTGGCAAATTGAACCTCCCTCTTGGAATAAAATAGTAACTCCACACTTAAGAGAATGTAACTCTCCCTCACTAATTCGATGTATGGCAATGGTGTAACTCCTCCTCATTAAATGCATTTGTAACTCCCTCACTCAATTCGATTTGTAAGTCTCACTAAATATTCTCTCATTTCTAAGTGTAACTATCTCTTTCCCTAATTCAATTTGTAACTCCTCAAGATAAGTGTACCTCTCTCTTTATTCTTGGGATGAATTACACTTCTCCTCAAGTAACTCCTCCCTCATGGAATTTGATTCTCCTATTGTTGGCTCAAGGCATGAATTCATTTTATAACTCCTCTCCTTTTTCATATATTTAAGCAAGAGCAAGTGAGAGTAGAGAGCAACATGTTCATTGTGAAGAAGGAGAGAAAGCATTGAGTGTGTGCAAGAGAAGTGTGAGCAAGTGAACAAAAATAGAAAGGGAATTGCTGAAACAAGTGTGATGGAAAATATCTGATCAAGAGGAAGGAGGAGATCTTCAAGTAAAGAGCAAGAACACTTCAACTACAAGTTGATTAGACATTGGTGATTTTATTCATTCTCATCCTCTCTTTCTCTCTCTCTATACTCTATTGAACAATTGAAGAAATATAATAGAAGAAGAATCATTTGGCTTTTCCCCATTGAGGGGTTTTTCCCTAGTCCTTGGACCTAAATATCGGTGTCTCATATTTGTGCTTGGTTGTTTTCATATGATCCTTATGTTTATGTTTTATCTACAATTGTTGATTTGAAAAGTTTTGAAGAATAAATATGCATTCTAAGTAATTGTAAAGACATATAACATTTATTTTTTTGCAAAGTAATTTCAAGTCCCAGCATAGTACATTCGGGTTTCTGCAAAGTACATTCAACTTTTCGTAAATTATATTCAACTTTTTGCAAAGTATATTCAATTTTCTGAAATCCTATATCCATATGTTAAGAAATAATCTAAAGTATGTGAGGTCCCATAGGAAAGGCTTGTCAATTATTTTATATGACACTTCCATTGAGCATAAATGTTAGTGGTTTGTTGATTTTATTGATGCATCACATATCCTTATTGATGAATACTTTTGTTGTTTATAATGAAAATGGTTTTGTATGCATGGTTGTACATAACATTTAAAAGGAGAAATAAGTACTTGTGAAACATATGGTTGACATTCATGAAATAATTATTGATGTTTTGAGAAAAGGGTTCATGTGACTCCACAACTTATATATATTGGTTATGGTTTTGTACTTCATCGAGCACTAAATGATATGAGGATGACATATAAGGCATGGGGCCTTTAATCTTCATGCACCTTGTTATGATATAAAGAGTTTTGTGTAAAAAAGATAAAAAGGGGATCATCACACTATATAAAATCCATTTTCTTCAAAGGCATGACACACAAATCATGATCAACATTATAGTTGGTCTTATTTCAAAAGAATATGACCTAAGTAGTGAATGAGGCATACCTCCTTGGTTTGAAATATGGCATAGAAATTGTTGTTGTTAGAAATATTGTTTTCATTGATTTTAAAGATTGGGGGAGTAAAGATGTCCAAGATAAAGATTTCAATATGAATATTGTTTGAATACCCAGTTTTTCTTATGCCCATTTTAGGTGCCTTATCTTTGAAGGAATTTTTACTCTAAATATTTAGCTCAAATGGGAGCATATGATATATGGTTGAAAATATTATTCTTAGACATTTCCAAATTTAAATGACACTCCCTCTAACTCCATAGGAATGAGGAGATATGAAAGATTTTGTCATGTCATTATAGCTACAAAGTATAGGTCATCCCATATAGTTTTACAAGTTGGCCCCATAAGTGAATGCAAAAATAATATAAATAAAGGATAGATGGATGCATTTGAATACCATCAACCATGAAGATACTTGAGGTGAAAAAGAGAAGTTGGGTAATACTATTAGTTTTTCAAAGATGGAGCAAAATTGTGATTTGTGGAGTGAATGAGCCATCTTGGAATTTTCTATATAAATTTTCTTTTGGGATGTTTTAGATCCTGAAATTATGAGGAGATGGAGGTGAAATATTCATGTACATGTGGTAAGAATTTATGGCATTGTTTCACTATAAGTTTGGAGATATTCACTATGAAATTTAGCATTTTTTAGTAGTCCTAAAATCAGTTTCAAATGGGTTAGTTTGGCATTTTCACTATAACTTATTTTCTAAAATGTTTTAGACTGCAAAATATTTAGGGACCTATGGAGACATATAAACATATCAGAGTTTGGTTTGATATAATTTTGGAGATATGTCCTATGGAAGTTAGGGCTTTTGAATAGTCCTAAAATTGGTTTCAAATATACCATTTGGCATTTTTCGCTATAACTTATTTTCTGGGATTTTTCAAGATGTGAAATTTTCAAAGATCCGATGAAACTTATAGAAGTTTCTAAGGCAAAAATTTCATAATCATATTTTCAAAATTGAATATGTGGCATGTTGTACATGTTCGTTCTTGGGAAGAGGCAAAAAACAACAAGTTTTGGGAGAAGCAGACTCGGTGAAGGAAGAAGTAGCTAACAATCTTGGTGAAGACATAAGTAGCAAGTGGACTTAGTGAATTATGTTTGTGCCTGCAAATATTTGCAATAATGGAGATTGGTGTCTCTAGTATATCGGTGCCTACAAATATTTGTAGTGGTGGGGATTTATGTTTCCATTAGGTCGGTGCCTACTAATATTTGTAGCAGTGGAGATTGGTGTTTGTAGTAGGTTGGTCCCTACAAAGAACTAAAAAATTAATTTTAATGGTTTTCCCCTGAAATGGTTCCCACTTAAATCTTGTGTTCCATGTTCTACAACAAATAGGTCTCATATGTAATTTTTTCTTATGTTTCACAAATGTTTAAATATGTAAAAGCATTCTTATATTGTTTCACCTACCGTCCACATCTTAGTATAAGTATGTGTTCAACAATTGGTATTAGAGCAGGTTCCTTCAAAAATAATTTGACTATTGGAAGGTATATTTTGGGAGCATACATGGCTAGTCAAGAAGGTTTCTCTAGAAACAAATCCCCAGTGTTTGATGGAACAAACTATGCATTATGGAGTATAGGAATGCAATACTATTTAATGGCTCTTGAATTTTGATATTTTGCAACCAATCGTGATTGGCTATACAACCCCAAAAGCTCCTCTAATAGATATGGCTAGGAAGAAGGCTAGTGAACATAATGCAAAAGCCATGAATACTATCTTGTGTGCTCTATTAGAATTATAATGTAAATATTATGCATTGTGAATGGGAAAAATAAATTTGGGACAAACTTCAAAACATATATGAAGGAGATGATAAGGTGAAGAAAGAAAAACTTCAAACTCATAAAAGATGGTTTCGAGAGTTGAGAAATGAAAGATGAAGAAAATGTTGCATCTTATTTCCTCCACGTGGATGAAATTATCAACATCACTAAGAGGACTTGGTGAGCAGGTTGAAAAACCAATTATTGTGCAAAATGTGCTAAGGTCATTCCCCTTAAGAATTGATGCCATGGTATCTACCATTGAGGAAATGAAGGATTTGGAGTAATCAATGATTGGTGAGTGTTAATTTAAGGTATGTTCTATGCTAGAGCAATTTATTTAAATTTTCACAGTTAGCAATCACATCAGCATTAAAGTAAACTGCAGATAGAACATAAATATAAATCGCAGAAGACAAGCTAAGACAAGAGGACACAAGATGTGGTGCTAGCCAAGGACAAACCCCAATGTTGGGAAACCCTTCATCAATTCTTATTTTATGTTCTTCAAAGTTCAACATAGAAAGAGAGAGAGATAGTACATTTACAACACAAGTCAACAATTTTGACTTTCTATATCTATATGAGATCAGTTGAAGACATGTTGCTTCAACTGATTCTCCAAGGTGATTCCTTCACCTATCATAGTGCTGCATCTTTTCCACTTGCTGCACCTCTACATACTGCACCATGCTACACTAATCATGACCATGCTATGCACTTCATGTTGCTGCCCCTGTCACTGATCTACTCCAATCATTGAGCTGTTCTTTAACACGAATCTACACCCAGTGTTGTACTCATTGCTGATCTGCCCTCAATGCCTGCTACCTGTCACTTGTTGTTAAGTTATGCAACAATAAGTATATTAGCCTTAGCTACTTGCTATGGCTTGCATCCTAGCAAAGCAACTAGGCTATAGTTCCACCTTCTAGCAGACCTAAATCATCATGCTGTCACCTACAATGATCCAAGTTTATATCAATTTGATGACTGCAACGAATGGGACTTCTTAGACTGCGGATTAGGGATGCGTATGAAACTACCTTAGACACCTTAGCAAGTCTGATACTCTCACAAAAGAGATGTCCAAACCATGCCACTTTCATGCTGACAACTTGTTGTGATTAGGGCACATTAGATCTAGCCTTAACTACGGATTTGGACCACTTAGAATAGTGAATTTACGTTCCTCTTGATAGCGAGTAGTAACACCTAAATGAGGCTAGCTTTGACTGTGTGTAGCAGCCTCTATTTGACTGTAGCTAGCTGCAAATAGGAGCATATCTGAATGGTGGATCAAGGGCTCCTTATTACTACGTATAGGGCTTCTAAAGAACCTTCATATTTGCATCTAAGACTTCCTTTAGACATGTGGCTAGAGTGCCTTTGGACAACAGCCAGGGCTTCTCTTTCAACTGTATAATAGAGCTCTTTACTATGGCTAAGTCTCCTCCTTATTACAGATGCATGATCTTTAGGTGACTGCATCCTACTCTCCTTTAGTACTACTTATTGTAGCCTTCTAGGACAACAGATAGGAATAGTGTATAAGGTCTCCTTATGAACAGCATATAAGGTCTTCTCATGAACAGTATAAATAATTAACTACGTTGGATCAGCTAGGGCATCATTTGCAGCTAGGGCGTCATACTAGGTCAGCGTATTCTTTTAGTGTCTCTCCTTCACCAAAAACCCAAGACGTGGAGAGGAGGAGATCACATGAAGAATGTATCAAAATGAATTCAAGTCCTCTTCTATTTATACTAAAACGTAGATGATGAATAGACATGTCTATTGGGCTTTTGAGCCTACATAAAATGCTGGCCGACTTGACAATATGTCTTATAAGACAATAAATTCATAACTACATGAATACTTGTCGGAATCAGATGATCTTTAGATCAATCCTACACCTATCGATGAGAGGGATCCAATAAAAATATCAACCGCCATAAATAAAATGACCCACATGGAGTTTGGCCCTAGTTGCCAATTTTAACAGTCCCTCTCAACTAGGGAGAACTCCATCTGTTGATCCATATGTCTGACTATACTATCTCTGCCATCAGTGCCATGCACTACTCTTCTCTGCTCAGCTCAGCTCAGCTTGACTCAGCTCTGCTTAGCTATGCTCAGCTCAGCTCAGCTCAACTCATCTCTGCTCAGCTCAGCTCTGCTGAACCATGAAGAAGAAGAATTGGTCAAGAATGTGTCATACCATTCTCCACTGACCCGAAGTCAGTCTCAAAGTGTGTACCACTGGTCCCAGACCAGTCCTCAACCGACCTGAAGTCAATGTCATAGTATGTACCACTCTCACTAGTCTCAGACCAATCCTCTACTGACTTGAAGTCAGTCTCAGAGCATGTACCACTGGTCCCAGACCAGTCCTCAACCGACCCGAAGTCAGTGTCATAGTGGGTACAACTCCTACAACTGGTCCCAGACTAGTATCATTGATCCCAAATCAATGAAGGTCATCCTAGCATAGGGAGTATGGTAGATACAATGATGCGTCCATCGGTACTACTATGGTCCCTATCCTCATTTCCCTGCTCATTGATTAGATCAGAGGTACTTCCCATGAATCTCGGACTACATGGGTAGTATGCCACGAAAGGAGAACTAATCATCCTATCCACAGGAGAGCGAATCATCCTTTCCCACAAGAGAGTGAATCAACTAGTCTACAGGAGAGTGAATCATCTTGTCCCACAAGAGAGCGAATCATCTTGTCCACAAGAGAGTGAATCATCCTGTCCATAGGAGAGTGAATCATCCTGTCCATAGGAGAGCGAATCATCCTGTTCAGTGCACACCACCAGGGGAGGGTGAGTCAACCTGTGGTCGTATGTTGCTCTAGTAAGAACCACAAGCCCCCAGAGCTCCTAGAGCTCAATGAATGCAACATGCAGGACCCTTTTACAAGGATCTCTCGACGACTCCAAGTTGTTCGGGAAAATAACAAATTTGATCTTTCCCTGGGGCTTTGACAAAGTGTAGTGACCTGTACATCATCTCAGTGTGATGGAGCCTCCTTTCTCATCGACTTACCATAACCCAGATATGTCAGTATTTGATGTCTATATGATGGAACAATCATCAAATACTGGATTCCTCAATAATTGAATCCTACCTCTGGTTGTCACAGAGAATCACAGTGGTTTTCATCATGTGTACAAATAGCTCACTGAAGAGCTTCCTCAACTAGGTAGCTTCATACAGAATCATACTCATAGATATGTATCTGGTCTCGATGGTGCTTATAATGACCAACTTCTGCTTCCTGCTCATCCATGATATTGAAGCAGAGTCTAAAGAGAAACAACATTAAGAAGTGCTCTAGTGATCCTTCACACTGCGTGCCCAGTCAGCATTCGAATAATCATGCAGTTTCATATTTCCGGCAGTGTATCTCAATCCATGAGAGATTGTGCCCCAAAGACATCTTAGAAGATTCTTGGCACCAATCCAGTGAGGCTCAACCAACTATGACCTCACTATGCTAACTTTAAAACATATGTCTGGACGGAAGTTCACTAAGAACATCAACGCGAATGAGTTTATGAGACTCAGAGGCATTTCCCAAATTTGGTTCGAAATCACTACCATATAACTTCTGAAAGTTGAGATCCTCAAGGTAGTCACGAGCTTGCATTTTATTATTCCATATCCAGAATCCAACTCCCTCTTACTTCTGCAAGTGAGAGGGTCTGCACCTGTTTGAAATAGGTTGTCCTCAGAGGGTGCTTGGTATGAGAGGCCTATCATCCACAACCTTCAAGTAATGGTTTGGATCGGTTTCACTTCAGCTTTATTTGATAGCTATCAGTCCTCTCATACTATGCTTGGGGAATTTTTCTTCAAGCCATAGAGGGATTTCTTCCTCCTGCATATGCGAGATTCTTGATCATCAATCTCAAACCCCGTAGGTTGTTTCATATGGTCTCCTCTTGTCATATTTTCCTTCGATACTGTTATGCTCCTATACCAATAGGTGTCATATTTCATGATTGACATTGATGAGCTTTGTAATATGTTCACACTTTTTGGTGGTTGCAAAGGTTTTCCATACTGTCAAAAAACAAAAATTAAAAAAAAATGTAAATAGGGTATGCCCTAAAAGAAAAATCAAAGGGCAAGAAGAATGAAATGGTCAAAAAAGTGAAAGAAATGAACCCCAAACAAAAAGACCAGGAAAGTGTGCAAGTCCAAAATGCCACTACTACTTTATTTTCTACAAAAATCTGATTGTGTGCAGCTTGTTGATTTATGCCACCATTGATGAATGGCCAAATAGCTTAATCTTGGCTAGTTCATGTTTCAATTTCCTGTTTTTGAGATAGAGAATAAAATTTGACCAAACTGTTCAATCTTGGCATATAAGTAGTTAGGTAGAGAAGCAAAGGAGCTCAACCGCTGAATCTGAGCCCTTGGGTGTTATAAGTGCACACTTAGGTATGCTTATCATGAAAAGAAAAAGAAGGTGATGTGGATTTTCCAGTCCAAGTGCACCCAAAGAAAGAAGAAAAAATGCTAGGCCAAGTAGGTAGGGTAGGTACAATGGTGTTGCAGAATGAATACTTGTGATAGATTTTGTCTCCACATATGTTAACTTTTACTTTAATCACAAGTGCCATGGCAGATACAACTCAAGTGAAACAAGGTTTCCTGACTAGCTCCCCTTCATATTCTTTCCCTTGACATTCACTAATTTTCCCCCAAAGTATTAAGATCTGTTCTTAATATCACTCATAAACCACTCATTCCATTTTAGAAAGATTGCCTAAGTAAAAACCCTATTTTACATAGGAAAATGGCAACTATTTTCCATAAGAACCCCTTTCCTCCCATTAGGCTAAGCTTTAATGTGAAAACAGTTAACTTAGTGCTTTTCAGTTTATTTCATATTAACTATTTACCCTTATTATATAAATCCCAAATAAAAATTCGCCTTCCCGTATTATATAGATATGAAAACCCCGATTTTTTAATGTAATCCCCGCCCGGTCGAATACGACCATAAACACTGTTTTAACAGGGATTAACGGATTTATTTGAAATTCGTTAAGAACCCTCCCCGCGCACATTATGGAATTAATTAACCTCTGGTTAATTAATAGTCAACCGACCCTGACCAATGAAATTTCCACTGATACATTTTAAAATATGGTTTAACATATCGGGCCCACAGTGTTAACCTCTCGCCATTTCCGAAGCTCGTCCTCCGTCAGATCATCGCTCGACCATATGACAGTTGGCGATCATTTCGCGACCACCATAACCGCCAAAATTTAACGTGTGAGGAACTGGTGGTATTTCCCTCGTACTGTTGTCACGCATCACCCATCTGGGGTGCTCACTCCCTCCCCGCCCAATACCACTCGACCCAAAAAGCGGGGCGGGGGAAAATTGCTTACCACCCTCTGCTAGCGACAGGACATCCCATCACTCTGACGTCATCCATGCAATAAATGCAAAAATAAAGCCCCGCCAAACCAAAATTTCGTTAAATTTACGGGAAATGTCATTTTCACCCATTTCCTCTGCAAAATGTTTCCATGCAAAATACGTCCAAACGACTATACGAGCGCCCAGTCCACCACCTGGCCAAGAAATTCTAGCATCGTGCTATGTAGTTCATCATCCAACCTGTGAATTACATGGTTTTCCTCTTAAAAAAGGTATTTTTCAAACTGCCTCAACAATCAGGAGTTGGTACATCCTCTGCTGGAACTTCTTAGCAGCCTGCACAGAAAACCAACACAACAGTCATAGGGACTTCAAAGGGCAAATAGGTAGACACCACAGAGCATCCTATAATGACAGGTCAGCTAGCAATGTCAAAAGAACAGAGTCAGGGGCAAATTCCTCCAGTCCAAAGTGAAGCAGCAGGAGTTCTTGCATTACAAACTCCTCTAAATGAGGAAAGAAGCAAGAAGAGAGACAGGGAAGACCCCACACCTATCAATGGACCTGCAAAACAATCGGGTGCAAAGAGGGAAATATTAAATCCACTATCTGAAGATGAAATTATTGAAGAAACCACAGACAATCTAAGAGGTGAAAGGGTAGTCAGCCAGCAGACTTCTCCAGTGATAGAAACTTCAACTAGCTCACATAGGCAGGAGCTAGAAAGGCAACACAGTGTGGAAGTTTCATCCACTAGGCCACAAAGTAAACAAGCCCCGAACATCAAAAGGACATTTACAAAGATAAAGGCTTGGAACAACCCACTAAGGCTTCAAATTTACAATCAGTATATTAAAATGGTCCCCACCAACTAGCAGAGATTAATGTCAGCCTATGACATTAAAGAGGGAAAAATGATCATGAGTTACTTTAAGCCCAAGGTGCAACAACCATAGTCAGCAACTGATTACATTAGGACAAATTTGGAGGTCCTAGCCAAGGATATGGACCAGATTGAGCTTCATAAACAGACTGGAGAGATGGTCTACTCCACACTGGCTGATAAGGCAATGTTAGCTCATAAATTACAAAACTCCTTGGACAATACCTCTGCTCAACTACATTTGGAGAAAGCTTCTTCTCTGGCTAAGGACAACAGGATAAAATATTTGGAGGAGATTATCATTGAACTGCGACATGATCCCAAAGATGCTAAAGGCATAAAGGCACTGATGAAGAAGAAAGAGGAAGATATTGCTACCCTGAGGAAGCAGCTTAAACTCCCTCCTTCCATGCATCCACAGACTGCAGAAGTTGCACAACAGAAATCCGAAGAGGAGATGATGCACCTGCTGATGAAGCTCAACAAAAGATTAACCGATACAAAGCAGACATTGGAAAAGGCACTAAAGGAAAAGAAGGGAGAGTCGACCTCCCAGCCTCCTGAGGTTACCCCTACAGTCTCAACTGCAGCCCCCTCCACACTTGGAGCAGCATTGGTTCCCAATGTTCTAGCATCCACAACAGGGACAATTACAGGTACCTCAGCAACAACACCAGGCAGCAGTACTACTATGACCACAGAACAACCGATAAAGGCCATGGAAGAATTAAAGCTCCAAGTGTCAGAATTAAAACTGGTAAAGGAACAATTGGCAAAGGTAGAAACAAGTTATGACAAATCCAAGATGAATGTGGCAGAGAAAACAAGCGAGGTTAAAACATTAGAGAACAAGGTGAGAGCATTAGAAAAGGATCTTTCTCTAGATAAACCTCTGGCAGAAATCAAAGGTATTCTATGGTCCAACATTAATCAATCCCTTAATAATGTGTGGAGATCTATCCAAGTTATTTATGAGCAGATTGACTTAATAAGAGCGGCCCAAGTGGAGATTCAAAAGACTAGAGCTTTATTGGGATAGATGCCTGAACAAGCTAACCGACTAATACATTTTTTGAACACCAAGACCAGTGAAGAACTGGAAGTACTGGAAATCACAGACAGGACAGGCACCATTCTGGAAATCAAGAGAGTTCTAACCAAGAGAACTCTGATGCAAAATTTGGAAAGGAGATGCCAAGATATGTAGGTGGAGATTAATTCTTTCACAGAAAAGTTCACAATTTTGCAGGATAAGGGTCTACCCAGTCCTTTAACAAGTAATAACCGACTGATGAAACATGTAGATTATGCACACAAATTGAATAAATATGTTGCTGATCAAATTAGTTCATCAACAAGTGCTTCAGAAGTAAAAGCACTTCCGTCTGGCCAAGTCCTCTATGATAACTTGGAGAGCTTATTTTATATTGAGCATGAGGTGAAACATCTATTCTCCATCCAGCCTAATTTCTTTAGGTACACAGAGACTGATGAAACTTTAAGGAAGCTGCAGAGACATAAATTACTAGAACAGAAATGGTGGGAGGATATGCTAGAAATTTTATAAGCTTATCTTTGGTAAAAAGAAAATTTTGGGCCACTTACCATGATGCAGTAAACAGAGTTAAAAGAGGGTCATATCAGTCAAAGTGTATTCAGATCAGGGTCAGGTAATATTCGAGCAAGACGGAGCAGCCAACACAGAGTATTAGTGGAAGACAACTATGAACCAACTCATAGGGCCTACCTCCAACGTATCTAACAAAGACGGAGCATCCAACATAGCATCAATATAACTTTTCCTTGTTTTCGAGACTATTTGTCTCTATCTTTTGTAAAAAAATGATTAGTCATCACTAGATATTATCTCTCTGAGATATTTTGTGAGATATTTTGTATAAATACCCCCCAATCGAAGTATTTGGGGTTGCTGAGGCATTCCTAGACTTTATTGTAAACATTGATTTTTTGAAATATAAAGCTATTGGAATCAACTGTGATTGGGCTCACTGGATGAAGAATTGAAACGAAATACTTGCCGTAGGATTCTTGAATCAAGCATCAGAACAATAAGTTTTTTATCTCTGTGTTTTAAAGTTTTCTTGGTTCATTAAATTACCCGTGTTTCATAAACTGAATGATAGAGATAAAGATTAATTCAGAATTTGCTTGAATGCACTCTGCTTTCATCCGTTATCATTCTCTGTGTTTTCTTTAGAATTAGAATAAGCAGTGTAACTCTTAATTGCTCCTGCTTCCTAATTCTTACATGCTGATTATTTGTTAAAGAATTCTTAAATGCTCTTTAGTAGTAATCATCCATTTTCCCTCTTTAAATGGGTTGAAAGATTCTTAACTTCCTTTCACCCAATTTGAATCCATTCCATCTGTTTCAGCTCTTTTATTTGTTCCCTTCTTGACTACCTTTCCCTGTGGAACCATCCTTTGTCAAGAAACCAAATCCAGAAAACCAATCTCGTTGACTCCATTAGCCCAATGGACTGAACCTTAAGCTTTCGCCTCTGTTCTATTGGAACTCACCATCCAAAATCAAACAAAACCTCTGAACTTCATAACTAGCCTAATACCTTTCTAAACAAAGTTAAATAATAAAGAGAGAGCCCTCTCTGGATACATATTGGCTAGATTTTGTATCTAAAAGATTGGCTTGTGGTTACCTCGGCATCCTTTCCCTTTCTTACAACTTTGGGGAAAACCTGAGTGATAACATGTACATCTTAGATATGTGCTTTCATGCTCTTTTTGAATTCAGGCATCCCTGTCACCATCTGACTCACAGACCTCTGGTGTTGTGTCAATGGACATGGTCCCCAGTGGACTTCCTACAACTTGATACAACCTTGAACTCAAAAACATCTTTGAAAAATATATTTTCAAACACTTACCTTTCCATCGATGAGTGCCACCCTGTAACCTTTGACTTCCATTGCTGAAATGGACACCAGGTTCTTCTTGCAATCAGGTACATAAAAGAGATTCTGTAAATGAATCTAGTTACCCTCATTCAATTGAGGGGTAACATTCCCTACACCCTTTCCCGGATTGGGGGCATCGACTCCAAGTATAAATCCATGATTGTTTCCATCTCTACCAAATTAGAGAGTTCACCTTCCTATCCGATGAAGTGCCTTGAAGCACTGGGGTTCTTTGCTTTCTTTGAAGAGTCAACCATTTCCTTGATGACCTACATTACCAGTCATTCCTTTGATCATTGAATATGTCCCTGGAATGATTGTTATCTTCATCAAGAGATGTGTCTCTGCCATTCGAACACTCCTTCACATCCACTTTTCCTTCCACCCTTAGATCCGAACTTCCCAATGAAGTGATCTTTAAGTAGGCCATCAAAAACTTCCATTGCGCCATTCTGATAATATTCTCTGCTGCCACTTCACCCTCGGTGAATTTGAAGAGGGATGAGGAACCCAATAATTCTTTTGTCCTTTGCCAATTGTCTTCGATGATTTCTCTTTCACTCTTGCTTGGGCATTGTCTTCACCTCATCTTTGATACCATGTTAATTTTAGGTATGTTCTATGCTAGAGCAATTTATTTAAATTTTCACAGTTAGCAATCGCATCAGCATTAAAGTAAACTAAAGATAGAACATAAATATAAATCGCAAAAGACAAACCAAGACAAGAGGACACAAGATGCGGCGCTAGCTAGGGACAAACCCCAATGTGGGGAAACCCTTGATCAATTCTTATTTTATGTTCTTCAAAGTTCAGTAGAGAAAGAGAGAGAGATAGTACATTTACAACACAAGTCAACACTTTTGACTTTCTATATCTATATGAGATCAGTTGAAGACATGTTGCTTCAATTGATTCTCCAAGGTGACTCCTTCACCTATCATAGTGCTAGATCCTTTCCACTTGCTGCACCTCTACATATTGCACCATGCTGCACTAATCATGACCATGCTATGCACTTCATGTTGCTGCCCTTGTCACTGATCTGCTCCAATCATTGAGTTGTTCCTTAACATGGATCTTCACCCAGTGTTGTACTCATTGTTGATCTGCGCTCAATGCCTACTACCTGTCACTTGTTGTTAAGTTATGCGACAATAAGTATATCAGCCTTAGCTGCTTGCTATGGCTTGTAGCCTAGCAAAGCAACTAGGCTATAGTTCCACCTTGCAGCAAACCTAAATTATCATGCTTTCACCTATAGCAATCCAAGTTTATATCAATTTGATGACTGCAACGAATGGGACTTCTTAGAATATGGATTAGGGCTGTGTATGAAGTTGCCTTGGACACCTCAACAGGTCTGATATTGTCACAAGAAAGATGCCCAAACCATGCCACTTTCATGCTGACAACTTTCTATGATTAGGGCACATTAGATCCACCCTTAACTACGGATTTGGACCACTTAAAACAGTGAATTTACATTCCTCTTGACAATGAGTAGTAACACCTAAATGAGGCCAGCTTTGACTGTGTATAGCAGCCTCTATTTGACTGCAGCTAGCTGCAAATAGGAGCATATCTAAATGGTGGATCAAGGGCTCCTTATTACTGCGTGTAGGGCTTCTAAAGCACCTTCATATCTACATCTAAGACTTCCTTTAGACCTATGGCTAGAGTGCCTTTGGAAAATAGTTAGGGCTTCTCTTTCAGCTGTATAATAGACCTCTTTATTGCGGCAAAGTCTCCTCCTTATTGCGGATGCATGATCTTTAGGTGACTGCATTCTACTCTCCTTTAGTACTTCTTATTGTATCCTTCTAGGACAGCGGATAGGAACAACGTATAAAGTCTCCAGTTACAGTGTATATGGTCTCCTCATGAACAACGTATAAGGTCTCCTTATGAACAACATATAAGGTCTCCTCCTGAACAATATAAGTAATTGACTACATTGGATCATCTAGGGCATCATTTGCAGCTAGGGCATCATACTAGGCCAGCATATTCTTTTAGTGTCTCCCCTTCACCAAAAACCCAAGACGTGGAGAGGAGGAGATCACATGAAGAATGTATCAAAATTACTTCAATTCCTCTTCTATTTATATAAAACATAGATGATGAATAGATGTGTCTATTGGGCTTCTGAGCCTACATAAAATGCTGGCCAACTTGACAATATTTCTTCTAACACAAATAAATTCATAACTCCATGAATACTTGTCGGAATTGGATGATCTTTAGATCAATCCTACACCTATCAATGAGAGGGATCCAATAAAAATATCAGTTGCCATAAATAAGATGACCCACATGGAGTTTGGCCCTAGTTGCCAATTTTAGCACTCCCTCTCAACTAGGGAGAACTCCATCCGCTGATCCATATGTCTTACTATACTATCTTTTCCATGAGTGCCATGCACTGCTCTGCTCAGCTCAGCTCTGCTCTGCTTAGCTCAGCGTTGCTTGGCTCATCTGAGCTCTACTCTGCTCAACTCTGCTCTGTTGAACCACGAAGAAGAATAATTGATTGAGAATGTGTCATACCGTTCTACACTTACTCGAAGTCAGTCTCACAGTGTGTACCACTGGTCCCAGACCAGTCCTCATCCGACTCAAAGTCAGTGTCATAGTATATACTACTCTCAATGGTCCCAGACCAGTCCTCTACTGACTCGAAGTCAGTCTCAGAGTATGTACGCTGGTCCCAAACCAGTCCTCGACCGACCCAAAGTCAGTGTCATAGTGGGTACAACTCCTACAACTGGTCCTAGACCAATATCATTGATCCCAAATCAATGAAGGTCATCCTAGCATAGGGAGTACAATAGATACAATGATGCGTTGATCAATACTACTATGGTCCCTATCCTCATTTCCTTGCTCATGGATCAGATGAGAGGCACTTCCCATGAGTCCCGGACTGCATGGGTAGGATGCCTCGACAGGAGAACTAATCATCCTGTCCACAAGAGATAAAATCATCCTGTCCCACAAGAGAGTGAATCATCTTGTTTACAGGAGAGAAAATCATCCTATCCATAGGAGAGCAAATCGTCTTGTCCCACAAAAGAGCGAATCATCTTGTCCACAGGAGAGCAAATCATCTTGTCCACAGGAGAGCGAATCATCCTATTTATTGCACACCACCAGGGGAGGGTGAGTCAACCTGTGGTCGTATGTTGCTCCAGTAAGAATCGCAAGCCCCCAGAGATCCCAAAGCTCAGTGAATGCAACATGCAGGACCCTTTTACAAGGGTCTCTCAATGACTCCAAGTTGTTTAGGAAAATCACAAATTTGGTCTTTCCCCGAGGCTTTGACAAAGTGTAGCAGCCTGTACATCATCTCAGTGTGATGGAGCCTCCTTGCTCATCGACTTACCATATCCCAGATATGTTAGTATCTGATGTCTATATGCTGGAGCAATCATTGAATACGTGATTACTCACTAATTGAATCCTACCTCTGTTTGTCACAGAGAATCACAGTGGTATTCATCATGTGTACAAACAACTCACTAAAGAGCTTCCTCAACCAGGTAGCTTCATACGAGATCATACTCGTAGATAGTATCCTGTCTCGATGGTGCTTATAACAACCGACTTATGTTTCCTTCTCATCCATGATATCGAAGCAGAGTCCAAAGAGAAACAACACTAGGAAGTGCTCTAGTGATCCTTCACACTACTTGCGGAGTCAGCATTCGAATAATCATGCAGTTTCATAAATCTGGTAGTGTATCTCAATCCATGAGAGATTGTGCTCCGAAGACATCTCAGAAGGTTCTTGGCACCAATCCAGTGAGGCTCAACCAAATATGAGCTCACTATGCTAACTACAAAACGTATGTCTGGACGGAAGTTTACTAAGAACATCAACGTGAATTAGTTTATGAGACTCAGAGGCATTTCCCAAATTTGGTCCGACATCACTACCATATAACTTCTGAAAGTTGAGATCCTCAAGGTAGTCATGAGCTTGCAGTTTATCATTCCATATCCGGAATCCAACTCCCTCTTACTTCTGCAAGTGAGAGGGTCTGCACCTATTTGAAATAGGTTGTCCTCAAAGGGTGCTTAGTATGAGAGGCCTATCATCCACAACCTTCGAGTAATGGTTTGGATCGGTTTCACTTCAGCTTCATCTAACAGCTATGAGTCCTCTCATACTATGCCTGGGGAGTTGTTCTTCAAGCCATAGAGGGCTTTCTTCCACCTGCATACGCGAGATTCCTGATCATTAATCTCAAACCCCTTAGGTTTCATATGGTCTCCTCCTGTCAGATTTTCCTTTGGTATATCTCAGATATGTGCTTTCATGCTGTTTTTGAATTCAGGCATCCCTGTCACCATCTGACACAGAGACCTCCGGTGTTGTGTCAATGGACATGGTCCCCAGTCGACTTCTTGCAACTTGATACAACCTTGACCTCAAAAACATATTTGAAAAATATATTTTCAAACATGTACCTTTCCATCGATGAGTGCCACCTTGTAACCTTTGACTTCCATTACTGAAATGGACACCAGGTTCTTCTTGCGACCAGGTACATAAAAGATATTCTGTAAATGAATTGAGTTACCCTCATTCAATTGAGGGGTAACATTCCCTACACCCTTTCCAGGATAGGTGGCATCGGCTCCAAGTATAATCCCATGATTGTTTCCATCTCTACCAAATTAGAGAGTGCACCCTTCTATCCGATGAAGTGCCTTGAAGCATTGGGGTTCCTTGCTTTCTTTGAGGAGTCGACCATTTCCTTGATGACCTGCATTACCAGTCATTCCTATGATCATTGAAGATGTCCCTGGAATGATTGTTATCTTCATCAAGAGATGTGTCTCTACCATTCAAACACTCCTTCGCATCCGCTTTTCCTTCCACCCTTAGATCTGAACTTCCCAATGAAGTGATCTTTAAGTAGGCCATTAGAAACTTCCACTGCACCATTATGATAATATTCTCTTCTTCCACTTCACCCTCGGTGAATTTGAAGAGGGATGAGGAACCCATTGGTCCTTTTGTCATTTCCCAACTGTTTTTGGTGATTGCTCTTTCACTCTTGCTTGGGCATTGTCTTCACCTCATCTCTGATACCATGTAAATTTTAGGTATGTTCTATGCTAGAGAAATTTATTTAAATTTTCACAATTAGCAATCACATCAGCATTAAAGTAAACTGCATATAGAACATAAATATAAATCACAGAAGACAAGCTAAGACAAGAGGACACAAGATGTGGTGCTAGCCAGGGACAAACCCCAATGTGGGGAAACCCTTGATCAATTCTTCTTTTATGTTCTTCAAAGTTCAGCAGAGAAAGAGAGAAAGATAGTACATTTACAACATAAGTCAACACTTTTGACTTTCTATATCTATATGAGATTAGTTGAAGACATGTTGCTTCGATTGATTCTCCAAGGTGACTCCTTCACCTATCACAGCGCTGCATCTTGTCCACTTGCTGCACCTCTAAATAGTGCACCATGCTGCACTAATCATGACCATGCTATGCACTTCATGTTGCTGCCCCTGTCACTGATCTGCTCCAATCATTGAGCTGTTCTTTAACACAGATCTGCACCCAGTGTTGTACTCATTGTTGATCTGCCCTCAATGCTTGCTACCTGTCACTTGTTGTTAATTTATGAAAAAATATGTATATCATCCTTAGTTGCTTGCTATGGCTTGTAGCCTAGCAAAGCAGCTAGGCTATAGTTTCACCTTCCAACAGACCTAAATTATCACACTGTCACCTACAACAATCCAAGTTTATATCAATTTGATGACTACAACAAATGAGACTTCTTAGGCTGTGGATTAGGGCTGTGTATGAAGCTGCAGTGGACACCTCAACAGGTCTGATATTATCACAAAAGAGATTCCCAAACCATGCCACTTTCATGTTGACAACTTGCTGTGATTAGGGCACATTATATCCACCCTTAACTATGGATTTGGACCACTTAGAACAATGAATTTACATTCCTCTTGACAACAAGTAGTAACACCTAAATGAGGCCAACTTTGACTGTGTATAGCAGCCTCTATTTGACCGCGGCTAGCTGCAGATAGGAGCATATCTGAACGGTGGATCAAGCGCTAGTTATTATTGCGTGTAGGGCTTCTAAAGCACCTTCATATCTACGTCTAAGACTTCCTTTAGACCTGCGGCTAGAGTACCTTTGGACAATAGCTAGGGGTTCTATTTCAGCTGTGTAATAGGCCTCTTTACTGTGGCTAAGTCTCCTCCTTATTGCGGATGCATGATCTTTAGGTGACTGCATCCTACTCTCCTTTAGGACTGCTTATTGTAGCCTTCTAGGACAACGGATAGGAACAACATATAAGGCCTCCATGTACAGTGTATATGGTCTCCTCATGAACAATGTATAAGGTCTCCTTATGAACAACGTATAAGGTCTCCTCATGAACAGTATAAGTAATTGACTGCGTTGGATCAGCTAGGGCATCATACTAGGCTAGCGTATTCTTTTAGTGTCTCTTCTTCACCAAAAAACCAAGACGTGGAGAGGAGGAGATCACATGAAGAATGTATCAAAATGACTTCAAGTCCTCTTCTATTTATACTAAAACATAGATGATGAATAGACGTGTCTATTGGGATTTTGAGCCTACATAAGATGTTGGCCAACTTGACAATATATTTTATAACACAAATAAATTCATAACTCCATGAATACTTGTCAGAATCGGATGATCTTTAGATCAATCCTACACCTCTCGATGAGAGGGATCCAATAAAAATATCAGCTGCCATAAATAAGATGACCCACATGGAGTTTGGTCCTAGTTGCCAATTTTAACAGTGAGGTACATTGGATTTTCATTACATATGAAATGAGTATAGAAAAAGAAAATCAAACACAAAAGAAAGCATATTTCAAAGCATCAAAGAGGACAAAAGGACACAAATCCTGTGACTTTTCTAGCCATGTATCAATGTAGTATACCTAGGGGGGATATTAGCGGGTATAGAGAGAGGTACCCTAGGAAATACTATAATAATGTGATGGGCCATATTTAATAATTAAAGTGGTTAACCCACATTATGAAAGGGACCACAAGAATTTAAGGAATAATGTGATAAGCCCATTGGATTAGATGTATGGTATTGAGAAACCCATGATAATGACCCATGGTATTGTATGTATGAAAATTACCCATGGTATTGTATGTATGAAGCCTATATAGAGGCTCGAGACTTCCCATTGAGAGATGTCAAGGATTATTGTATTGACAAGCATATGGCTTGTGGAGTGATCTCCTTCCTTAAGGAATGATTGTATGGTGTTTCCCCATCACATTATTACATTATTCCCTTAGGTACCTCCCTATGTACCCCATAATATCTCCCCCCCCCCTCCCAATGTGGGTTAACCAAATTTATTTATTTATTTATTTTTTAAATATGAACAATCACATTATTACATTATTCCCTTGGGCGTCTCCCTCTATACCCCATAATATCCCCCTAGGTATACTACAATCAACCATGGAAGAAACACAATTTGTGAAAAATCTAAAAAGAGGATTTAATAAATACATAGGTAAGCTACCCTTCAACTGTTTTACTTGTGGTAGGGTAGGACATTTTTCTACTAAATTTCCATATGCAAAAAGGGAAGACAATAATGATGAAGAACTTAAAAATATAAGAAAGGATTATAGACATAAAAGAGGAAAACATACTAAGAAGAATAGTTTTTACTCTAGACAGGACAATAACTCGTCTAAAGAAAGTGATGGATATGTTTCTACGATTGGAAAAAAAAAATCTTCTTCATAGCCATGGACATAAAGTCTTATGATAAATTAAATGAATACAACTAGAAAGAAAAATCAGATTTAGAAGAAGACATTGATGGGGAAGTGAATCTTAAAGTAGAATTTGTTAGTTCCTTTAAAGAAATAGGTAGGCTCAGGAGAAAGAATAAAAAGAAAAAGGAGGAAACATTATGTTTGGGGATAATTTTTCTACAAGGATATTTGGAAAATGTACAATTAGTATTGATGATGGAAAAACAAAAACATATAATGCATTGCATGTTGAAGGGTTAACGTGTCAGTCAAATGTGTGATCAAGGTTGCAATCTCACATTTCATTCTAAATATTAGGAAAGCAAGTTCAAGAAGATTAGCGGAAAATAGAAATATAACCCCAAGCAAGGTATATATCCTTGATAAATTCAAAGGAGAAAAACGTTGTATGAGATAAGCATATGAAATATGTTTATGGAATACAAGGATTGTTCATATAAATTTTAACAACCTAGAAAAGCTCAACAAGACAAAGGCAATAAGAAATATGCCAAGGATCTCAAAACCTATGTAAACTATTTACAAACCATGTCAACACAAGAGGTAAAGGAGAGTTAGTTTCAAAACAAACGAGTACTCAACGTCAAAACCATTGGAAATTGTACACATAGAGCTCTGCAAGAGAACAAAACACAAAATTTAAAAGGTCAGAGTTGTTTCATTCTTCTTATTGATGATTACATAGGAATGCCATGGATTACATTTCTTAGAGAAAAGTATGAAGTATTTGAGAAATTTAAATATTTCAAATCCTTGCTTGAAAATGTGATTGAGATAACAATCAAGTTCTACTTGTACAATCACATGCATTGTGCCCATAGTTATTTCACTTGTAACATTTACTATGACCCAATAGGGAAGAAAATGAGTTGTATCTTCTAACATCACCTTTGTTATCATTGAAAAATTGTACACCCAATTGCACTAGCCCAGATGACCAACACTGAAGAATGACAATCATAATTGTATTGGTGAAGGTTGGAAAACATCATTAATTAGAAAAAACTAAATGTTCCTAAGGTTTTGATTTAAAAATCAAATTGTGCAAATTTGCTTTAGCAATTTTTCACAAATCACAACAATTATTTCTTCAATAATGGATCCATGAAAGTGACAACTCAACATACCATTGACCACTTCACATTAAATGAGCAGCCATCTACACTATTGAAAATTGCACAGATCACAACAGTTATTTCTTCAATAGTGGATCCATGAAGGTGACAACTCAATATACCATTGACCACTTCACATTAAATGAGTAGCCATCTACTAACATGCGAATGCTAGCTATCTCAATCTTGATCCATTCCATTATTGAATTAGTATTAAGGAGCTTCCGAAGGATTCCCATTGTCTCCCACTAGATCAAATCTCATAATGAGCTAAGGGGAGCCAAGGCATGAGCTTGAGCTTATAAATACCAATGGAATTGGGATCAAAACAAGAGAGAAGCCAATGAAAAGTTATGCTACCAAATTTCCTAGCCAATTGGCATTCTTTTGTCTTCAAAGAATTCACCATTAAGAGCTCTCATAGGACTTCAATAAGGACATATCATTCTAAAGAGAGGGAAGGGGCATTCCTTTAGGAGATTCATAGTGTCCATCACCCTGTCAACCCCCTGTGGTGTCTCTGGGATAATTTCTAACACTTTTCTTCAAACAATAAGGAATATTTTTTCTTCCCTGCTTCTTGTGTTTATTTCTTTTGTTTTCCGTTTCTATTACATTGTAGCTAATGATCTTCAATAGATTTAGTTATATTGTTCATTTTTTCATGTGTTTATCTTGCTAATCATTTGCTTGTTGGATTTATGTAGGGAAAGAAACCTTGTAATAGATTGGATTTTGGTACACGATTTCTCCAAAATACAAACAACACACTTGAATAGGAATTCTTGTTTTGTTGCTCACAAAACCATTATTTGAGGTCTTATAAGGTCCTTAATATCTATTTCTTACGTAGTCATTTCTTACATAAGCTCTATGATTCATTGCTTTTTGACCAAAATTATTACAAGGAAAGAAATAACCAAAGAGGAGATTTTGATACTGAGATGTGAAAGGCCTTCTTGGTTGAGTAAATCTTTCGACTTCATTCTTGTTGATCTTGTGAGAAAAATCAGGTCTATGCTAGTCTTCATTTTCTTCCTTGGTGTTGTTTTCATTGTTAATAGATCCCATTAGGAAATTAGGTCTCTAGTGGTCTTAATCTCCTTTATTGGTACTTCTTTAATTATTGAAGAAACTCTTGAGGACAGTAGCATAGCTTTTGGGTTTTGTAGAAATTTTGAATAATTTAACACATATTCAATGGAGATTATCCTGATCATGTACTATTGTGGAAAACATACACAATACATAAGCTCCTCTACATTGATCATCAATATAGTAGCATCAATAACAATAAAACATCAAGAGCATTCACACATTAACCCAATATGTATCCCGGGGAAAGCATCTCGCTAAAAACCCAAACTATCTGTATATTAATGATTGAGTCATGTAACATTACACAGCATAATACTTCTCACAAGTATCGCCACCTCTGTTACACACAATACATCTCAAATTTGAATCAATCACTGGCTCAAATCTCCTTCACTGCTTGCCTGTCTCCGCTGCTCAATACCTGCTCAAGAACTGATGATAATTCCAAGGCAAGCACGTATTTCCTTGGCTAAATCACGTGAGCACAAGCTACAATGTGGGAAAATACGTGAGCAAACTCATTGGCATACTCAATCCCTTGATTGTGCAAGATCTGATGCATAACTATAGTCACAACTGATAGCAATCTGATTCTCTAACACCTGTCCCTGCTGAACTGAACATGCACTGACATGCAACTGAGTTAACTGATGTATTCATTAGTTGTATTATGAGTTAATAACTTGTGAATTAATTAATAACTAATTCACCCAACTCATCTCTAGTCTATTTGCCAGTTAGACTAAATACAACCAGTTTAACAAAGCTAAACTGAACACAACTCCATCAACTGCACCTCCAGTCCACTAAACTCAACTCACTTGAGTTCTAACTGAAGTCCTGCATGCAAATATTAGTCATCCCATAGGTAACCACGTATTTCCTTCTGGGATCTGCATGTACCACATCCGTAGCTCATCCTGAAGTGCTCCAAGAGAATAAGACAAAGTTTATAGTCTAAATATTATTATGAGCTAATAATATTTGACTGTTCTATATTTAGACTGAGCAGTCTAAAAATAGACTTGATCACTCACACTGTGATCACTCCACTGTGGTCTAAAAATAGAAGTCCATCTATTTTTTCCAACTTGATCAATCATCCATAAACAACAACCTGCAATCCATAGACATGATCCATATGTCTAAAAATAGACATAGTCTAAAAATAGACTTGCGCCAAAAATAGCCTGCGGGCCCACTTAGTGAAGGCGACTCTTTTCACTAAGCTCCATCATCTTGTTTCAATCTCAACAAATTGTAGCTATGAGCGCTTCAATAACTACAGAGACCCTGAAGTTTCATGATGTTAGTAGCAGTTTAATGAATGAGGAGCTGCGATGCAAGTTAATTACAAAAAACCAGGGAGGAGAGGCTCTAGCTCTAGCTGATTGTGGTAGGAGAATGGATCAAGGTCGGCAAGGGCGATCAAGATCAAGAGGCCGATCAAAATCAAGGAGAGGAAGGATCATCTACTTTCATTGTGGCAAACCCGGGCACATGAAGAAAGAATGTCAATTCTGGAAGAAAGGACAAAAGGATCAGAGGCTATCTAGTACAAATCACAAGTCATCCAACACAAACGAAGGTGAGACTACTGCTGTAGCCACAAATGGTGATGTGTTGTTCACTGTTTCAATAGAGGATGCATGTGTATATACATATAGTAGTGGCTTTGATTGGATTCTTGACTCTGGGGCATCTCACCATGTAACCCCATGCAAAGATAGTTTTGTTTCATATAATCCTAGTGATTATGGTAGAGTGCATTTAGGGAACAATCATTTTTGCAGTATTGTTGGAGTGGGAGATGTCCAGATAAAGATGAAAGATGGACAGGATATATTGTTGAAATAGGTCAGGCATGTACCATAAATGCGCATGAGTTTGATTTCTATGGGACAACTGGATGATGAAGGCTATTCGACAAGCTTGGGAAAAGGAGGCTAGAAAATTAGCAAAGGTGCATTGGTCGTGGCCAAAGGATCGAAGACAGGAACATTATACACATTGAAGACACTGATAGGAAAATCAGATTTGGCTACTACCGCAAAAGAAGGAAATTCAACAGATCTGTGGCATAAGCATTTGGTTCACATGAGCGAGAAGGGCTTAAAAATCCTTGTTGGTAAAAATTTATTGCCAGGTTTAAAATCCCACAATCTTGATCTTTGTGAGCATTGTATATATAGTAGACAATGAAGGGTTACATTCCTTAGAGGTCACCATGATAAAAAGAAAAATGTGTTAGAATTGGTACACTCGGATGTGTTTGGGCTTGTTAACATCAAATCATTAGGAGGAGCATCATATTTTGTAACATTTATAGATGATGCATCCAGGAAAGTTTGGGTATATCCTATGAAAAATAAAAGTGAAGTGTTTGGAATATTTCAAAATTCCATGTTGTTGTTGAAAGAGAGACCAACAAATTGCTGAAGTGTTTAAGAACAGATAATGGTGGAGAGTATTGCTCAAATGCATTTAAGGAATATTGTAGCACGTTTGGCATAAAGCATGCGAAGACTGTGCCTGGTACTCCTCAAAAAAATGGTGTTGCAGAAAGGATGAATTGCACCATTATGGAAAAGGTGCGAAGTATGTTGTCTAATTATGGTTTGGAGAAGATTTTTTGGGCTGACGGAGTTAGGACCACTTGCTACCTCATAAATAGATCTCCAACTATAGCCTTGGATGGCGGTATCCCTAAAGAAGTTTGGACTGGTAAGTATATGAATTATTCTCACTTGAAAATCTTTGGATGTGAAGCATTCGTACATATTCCCAAAGAAAATAGAACTAAGCTAGATGATAAATCTATGAAATGCATTTTTTTGGGATATGTGGATAAAGATCTTGGTTATTGTCTATGGGATCCAATCAAACATAAAATTATTAGAAGAAGGGATGTTATATTTAATGTGTCAGAAATGTTCAAGAGGATTGTAGGTGAGTTGGAGGTTAAGAAGGTTATTGACAGGTTTGAAGAGCAGTAGGAAAACGTACCACCAATACAAGAAAATGAACAACAAATTCAGGAGCATGAAGAACAACAAGTGGAAAATAATGAACAAGACGAAGAAGGAATCTTGTAGGAACCTTTACAGGAGATTCAACTTGATAATGCACCACCACAGTTGGTTCGCA
Organism: Pinus taeda; assembly: GCA_000404065.3. NCBI lineage: Eukaryota > Viridiplantae > Streptophyta > Pinopsida > Pinales > Pinaceae > Pinus > Pinus taeda. Next base: position 53,892 of record APFE030390620.1, on the reverse strand, counting down.
GATCTTCTAGGCCTCATAAGCCTTCACAAAGGTATCCTCCTTCAAACTATATTTTGTTGACTAATGAAGGTGAAGCTAATTGTTTTCAAGAAGCTTGTACAGTCGAGCACAATAAAGAAAGAAAGAAAGCAATGGAAGAAGAAATGAACTCTTTGCAGGAAAATAAAACTTGGGAGTTGGTAAACCTCCCAAAAGGTAGAAAGGCTCTACAAAACAAATGGGTGTACAAGATTAAGCATGAAGGTGACGAAAAGAAGGAGAGGTATAAAGCAAGACTGGTGGTGAAAGGTTTTGCCCAAAAAGAAGGTATTGACTTCACTGAAATTTTCTCACCTGTTGTTAAAATATCATCCATTAGAGTCATTCTTGGTCTAGTTGCTACTTTAGACCTAGAATGTGAATAGTTAGATGTAAAAAATGCTTTCCTTCATGGTGAATTAGAGGAAGAAATTTATATGGAGCAACCAGAAGGCTTCATAGAAAAAGGCAAAGAAAGCCTTGTTTGTAGGTTGAAGAAGAGTCTCTATGGGTTGAAATAGACATCTCGACAATGGTACAAGAAATTTGATTCATTCATGTTGGAACATGGTTTTCAGAGGTTGGAAGCTGACCATTGTGTCTATATCAAGAAGTATGATCAAGGAAAGTATATCATATTATTGCTATATGTGGATGACATGTTGATTGTTGGGCATGATAAGAATAAGATCAATAGGTTGAAGAAAGATTTGGGTAGCAAATTTGCAATGAAGGATTTGGGACTAGCACAACAGATATTGGGCATGTGGATTACGCGTGATAGGAATAACAAAAGGTTGTGGCTGTCACAAGAAAAATATATCAAGAAAGTGCTTGACAGGTTTAATATGAAGGATGCCAAGCCAGTTGGTACACCACTTGCAGCTCACTTCAAGCTGAGTGCTGAATTATGTCCTAGTGATGACAAGGAGAAAGAAGAGATGAGCAATATTCCTTATGCTTCAACAATTGGCAGCTTAATGTATGCCATGGTATGCACACGACTAGACATTGCAGATTCAGTGGGAGTAGTGAGTAGGTTCCTCGCCAATCCAGACAAACAACATTGGCAAGCAATAAAATGGATTTTAAGGTATCTCAAGGGTACTAGTCATTATTGTTTATGTTTTGGTCATGATGACACTGTGCTTGAAGGATTTACAGATGCGGAGATGGCTGGAGATATGGATACCAGAAAGTCCACTACAGGTTATCTGTATACATTTGTAGGTGCAACAGTATCTTGGGTGTCAAGGCTACAAAGAATAGTAGCTCTCTCTACAACAGAAGCAGAGTACATAACTGCAACAGAAGCTTGTAAAGAGATGTTGTGGATGCAGCGATTCCTAAGAGAGATAGGAATAAAGGAGGACAAGTATGTGTTATATTGTGATAGTCAGAGTGCCATTCACTTGGTGAAAAACCCAGCATTTCATTCAAAAACCAAGCACGTTGACTTAAGGTACCATTGGATCCGACATGTGTTGGAGGAAGAACAATTATCCTTGGAAAAGATCCATACAGATAGGAACCCTGCTGATATGCTCACTAAGATTCTAACACGAAATAAACATGAGTTATGTAGAGACATGGTAGGACTCGGTGTGACTTGATGACTCTTATTTGGCTTCAAGTGGAAGAATGTTAAGTGTGAAGCCAAATTCACGAAGGATTCTAGATCAGATCTTTCTAGATCTCCAGGATTCTAGATCTTTCTACACTGCCATTAGTTTCTAGAATCACATGCAGGATTCTAGATCCTCCTACACCGCCAGTAGTTTCTAGAGCATTCTAGAACTCCATCTAAATCACATACAGGATTCTAGATCCTTCTTCTGCCTCTATAAATTTGTAATTTCTCTGGCCAAGGAAAGCAAGCCAAGGCCCAAGCCTGTTAGGTAATGCAAAGTGATTTATGTTCTCCAGTAATTGTTTTATCTATTCCGGTGTTTCTGACTGAGTAATCTTGTTGTTTCTCCATTTGTCTGTCTCTGTGAATTATTCTCTACTATTGTCATCTAAGTCTCTGAATATAAATTCGTTGTGTGTTATGTATGCTCTGGTCTAACACTATCATCAATGTTTATGGACCTATATTGTAGGGGAAAAATTATTTTTTTGGGATTCGCTTGATTCTATCAGGCTAGGGACAGATTTTAAAATTTCATTATGGGTGGTGATTTTAACACAATTCTTAAGACATAAGAGAAACGAGGTGGTTTCCTAGTCAGAGATCCTTTTCGTGAAAGAATGGATGATCTTATTAATGATTGGGATTTAGTGGATATCCCTCCAAAAATTGGAAAAATTACATGGACAAATATAAGAATTGGAGAAAGAATTATTGCAGCTTTTCTTGACAAGTTCTTTTTAGTATTTAGTAGTAGCTAAATTCTGAACAACTTGGATTGTTCCTCATCAAATTTGGCACAAGGTGAGTCAGATCACTGAATAGTCCCTTTATCTGTTAAACAATTAGGAAACTCGGGTAGCATCCCCTTTAGATATAATTTGACCTGGATGTATGAATAAGGAGTAATCGATTTGATTAAGAATGCTTGGTTATCTCCAATGACTAGATATCCATTCTTCATTTGGGAATCCAAAATAAAAGCCATGAAGCACGCGTTGAGACACTGGATGAAAACTAAGTATGTGTCTCTTGGCCAAAAGAATAAAGATCTAATATTGCAATTAGCTCAACATCAAAACATGATGGAAGGTAGTCCAATAGAGTCTTGGCACCTTGAGAAAGAGAGGGATCTAACCAGGAAAATATATGCAGTCAGCCATCGAGAGGAAGAGACTTGGCATCTCAAGTCTTGAAGCTTATGGCTTTGAGCCATTGATCATAATACTTCCTTTTTTCATAATCAATCCAAAGTGAGGGAGCTCAGAAATAGAGTAAAGGAGGTTATTCCAAAAGGAAGGCCAAGAATCTCCACTTTCGAGGAGATTAAGCAAGAAGCATTTCAACACTTTTCTACACTATATTAGGAAGAGCAAGAGGCTGATTTGAATCATGTAAGGAACTCCTTTATTTTTTTAATTATAGAGAAATTGGGTTTCTCCAAAGATTTTATAAGGTGAATTAAGACATGTATTATCTCCCCGTGGATAGCCCTTCCAGTGAATTGTTGACCCAATCTCTTTTTCAAAGCATTGAGGGGTCTTTGTCAAAGGTGCCCTCTGTTTCCTCTTCTGTATATTATCATGGCTAAAATTTTAAGCCAAAATCTGGAATAGGAAAGGTAGGGTGGAAGGCTAATGGGATTAAGTATAGCTTGCAATCACTCACAAATTTGCCGATGATACTCTTCTATTGGGAGGGGATTGCAAGGTAACTACAAGTCAATTTAAGAAAAAATTGAATAGTTTATTTCTTCTTTCTGGTGGACTGGTCAATAATAGGAAATGTCAAATCTATGACCGGAATTGTGATGAGATGACATTTTCTGAGTTCCCTGGAATCTTTAAATTCCCTGCTAGGAAATCCTTCAAATATCTTGGTCTTCCTATTTCCTTAGGAGCGACCAATGATGAAGATTGTGAAGACGTCATCCAAAAAATGAAGAAACACATTAAATTTTGGGGGGTGCAATGGTTAATAGTAGCAAGTAAAGTGGTTTTAATTAACTTTGTCCTGTCTTATCTCATGGTTTATTTGGGATCTAGCATATTAGCTCCAAAAACCATTCTTCATCAACTTAATGTGCTAATAAGGAAATTCCTCTGGCAAGGGAGTAGAACAATGATTATCTTTTTCATATTATCAATTGGAAAATAATTCAATTGCCTAAAGCAATTGGGGGTATTGCAATTAAAGATCCCACATCAATGAATATTGCATTGGGATCCAAATCTGTTTGGAGGCTCCTCACAAAATCCAAAGAATATTGGAAGTATGATTTTTAATAAAGTATTTGCACAAGGAAAAATTTTTGAGGCTCGAGCAGGAAATATGACAGGAACATGGGTCAAAAATATGGAAACTTTATTGAGAAGTGGCATCTCTTATTTGTGGTAATTTGGGATGGAAAACTAGGAATGAAGCAAGAATTCATATTTGGAAAGATCGTATCCCTCTGGTAGATATGATAAAATATAATTATGATTGTAGAATTGAGGCTTCTGTGATCCATCAAATTTGTAAGAAAAGCTTCGGCGTAAATCACATGAAAAAGATCTTTGTCGACGCGTTTTGAACCAACTAGTGTGGTTCATCGTCACTTGTCCTGACGATGAACCACACTAGTTGGTTCGAAACACGTCGACAAAGATCTTTTTCATGTGATTTACGCCAAAGCTCTTCTTACAAATATAATTATGATGTAAAAGAATTGAAAATATGGATGGAGAATAAAGGGTTACGAAATATTGGATATATATCTCTATTGGATAACCAGGGTCAGTGGATTGGTTGGTATAATGGCAACATCACCACTAATCTTCGACAATATTGGGATATGATGATTAAAGTGTTAAAAGGTTATGCTGCTATATTTACTAGAAGATTGGATCGAAGGATATTGCATGGCAGTAAATCAGGAAATTATATAGTCAGAGAAGGTTACAATCTTCTTGTTCGAAATCTTCCACAGGGTGATGTGAATCCTCTTTGGGGGGGAAAATATGGAACTCTAACATGATCCTGAAAGTCCACCTATTGTGTTGGGAAATGGTGCATGGAAAGTTATTAACTGCGGAAAATTTAAAGAGGCACAACAACAATGGTCCGTTCTGCTATATATTATGCCAAAAGGAAAAAGAAGATATCCCACGCCTATTTTGGAATTTCTCCTTTGCTTTGGAATAGCGTCTGGTATTAGCTCTTGTATTTTATTTGCAATGCATTCCAGACTCTTGGGAGGAATTGTTTATTTCTTAGCCTTCAAATCCCCATGGAAGAGAAAGTCCAAATCAGTTGTTTCCATAAGTTGGATGACCCTCCCCAAATTCCTTTACTGGCCCATTTGGATATCTCACAATCACACCATATTCAAAGAAGAGTTCCCTCGTGCTTCGACCTCTTATTCTAAAGCGTTATATTTTCTCTTTGAGTAAATTTCAATGAAATGATATGATAAAAAATAATTGTTGGAGCTCTTCCCTTCAGAAAACGAATCGTTGAGATTACAACAATATTCTCTTCTTGCTGGCAGCTTCAAACCCAAAGGATTGTCTAGAAAATATCACGTAATCACAATGGATTCAGATGAGTTCAGAAAATGGGAAATAAGTTTGGGTCATCCTGCATTGTTCTTTGATGATGCCTCAAAATGCAACCCTAAGGAGGTTGGAGCTAGAGGATTTATCATTCACCCCAATGAAGAAAGCGTGATCAAATTTTCTTGGGGCTAGGAATCTCAATAAATAATCAAGTAGGATTTCTTGAGCTATGGCAGAGCTTAGAATTAGTTTTTTCTAAAAAAATTCATTAATTATCAGTTTTTGGAGACTCCATGATTATGAACCAGCAAACTATTAAACTCCATGAAAATAATGAGCAGCTCCTTCTCTCTATGGTGCACCGAATCAAACTATCGTTGGACAATTATGACCAGATCAAATTTGTTCACATTAAAGAGAAAATTTAATGAGGAAGCCGACACCTTAGCTAATTAGGGTGTCTAGCTGGAACAAGGAGTTTTAAAAATTGATAATGTTGAAACCATTATCAAAGATATCGATAAATATTTATCAAATGAGCATTAATTTGTCTCCATGGAGAAGTTTTCTTTGGTTACTGAGTTGATTCCTTTGGCAGCGCACTATATAAGGCTCTCATTAATTATGTTTTTATGGAAGCATGTTGCTGTCATGGAGAATAATGTTGTAGAGAAAACTTGGGAAGTATTTGTCATGGTGAGCTCAACCCAGGACAGATGGATAACACTGATATAACTCCCAGAGTAGGTCAAATGTGGGATGTTTTAGTCATCGCGTCCGATTCTCAGTTCGTTGGAGATCTTTGCTATGAAGCTTTCTATGATTCCAATCTTTCCTTAATGAAGTCTGCACTGTACTCAAAGATGTTAGCCTGGCCTAGAATTAACGATGTTGGGAATACGGATGTGGTGAAGGAAGAAGAATCCAACATATATAATGACCTTCGGGAAATGTATGAAGGCGTGGAATTGTTTTAAGGGAGGCAATCTATCAAATTATCTTATCTATCCAGCGCAATTTCCAATTCATGGAGTGGAGTTTAGGAGTTGCAGCAGAGGAGTTAGGGATATTGCTTGCAAGGGTGGTTGGCTCTCTCGAGCTTGTAATCTCCTTGATCTTCTGGAATATTAACATGCTTATGATGGAATCCAGGGTTCATACTAAAACGCGTATTAAGTTGGACCGGTTATAGCTTGTGAAAGAGATGCTTAAATTTTGAGTGGAAAATATGGCCAGAAATGAAGAAATGCTTGGGGTTGATGAAAAAATGCATGGGAATGTAGATCAGTATGAGCAAATTGACCAGGAAGATCAATTAGATGAGGAAGAAGGCGAAAACACTGATGAAGAAGGATTCACTCTGGTTCAGCTCATTGCAAAAGCAGAAGAAGTCCAGGTAGTCTGTGGTCTTCAGGAAATGTAGTTTCATACTCGTTTAGTATTTTGTTGTGTTATGTAGATATGTAGTTTTTCTAAGTATATTTTGGAGAGTCTGTGAGAGGAATCAGTTCCAATAAATTGTGTGTAGCTCTGGGGTTGATTTTGAAAAACTGAAGTGGAGTGGGGTTGATCTTGAAGAACTGAAGTAGAGTTTGGGGATAGCTGTAGCAAAATTTTGGTAACAATTTGAAAAAAGTTTTAGCTTTCAAATCAGGTTCATTTTAATTCAATAAATATTTGTTATTTAAAAAAAATTACTAATATTTTAGTTTCAATAAATAAAACGGTGGAAAGTTTAAATGAACGAAAAAAACTGAAAAGCAGAAATTAATTCCTTATTTTCACTCAACAGGAAATTGAAGAGTCCAAGTGAAGAAAGAAAGTAAAAATGAAAGGGAAATTAGTGAAGCACACATCATATTCTTGGGAGCATTGCATCACGAAGTTACAAATTACGAAGTTAGAAAATGAACTAGCTAAAAAATGAGAAAAATATGTAGATCTGAAAATATGTTTAGCAATAAGCTATACTAAAAACATGGATAAATTTATCACCCAGAGGATCATGGTTCAAAATTATTTTCACAAATCAAGAATTCAAAGTATACGAAGGAGTGCCATGATAATTAGAAAAGGAAATTTGGGATCCAAAAAAGATGAAGAACGTTCTAGGTTAAGGAATATTATTTAGAGGTTGTTTGAATAAATCAAAAGATTAACCGAGAATAAGCCAAAGAAGTATAAGATAAACATGAAGAAAATAATATCTAATTAGATTTTAAAATAAATAATAAATGGGAAGAAAATATATCTTTAGTTAATAAAGTTGACCAGTTAGATCACGAGGTGGGAAATCAAAAGGTACAAAATGAAGCCTTAGTGATGGAAATTAAAGAGAAAAATGATCAAATAGATTAATTATGTGAACAAAACCAATCTATTAGAGATGAAGTTAGTAAATTATATAATGTAAATTTGAAGAGAACTTCTAATCTTTCTGATCCTGATGATGAACCACAGAGGTTGGTTTGAAACGTCGATACAACAAAATCATGAATGCTATAAATCCGGAAGACAAAACCACACAAGATATAAAAGACCTCAGAAAGCAACTACAAGCGCCAGAGGAAGAAAATTTTAAATTACAAGAAAAGGACCAAGTGTCAATTTGAAAAGCTATCACAATGTAGTGTGACTAATAATCTCAATATACAAAAGATGCTAAGATAGAAATTGATAAGAGCTTGTTATTTAAAGACAAGGAAATTAACTAATTGAAGAATCATAGTTAATGCTACTTATGAAAGTGATCCATATTGGAATATTTAATATTTTTCATCAATCTCAATGCTTTTTGAGTAAAAAAAATGGAAGAACCAACTTGCAGGGTTATCTTAATGTTGGGTCCCAATTTGGAAAATTGGGGTTTGAAACCTTATGGAGCCATTTTGAGGTGTCAAATAGAATTTTTGGGGGTAAAAACTTTCTTACCTTTAGCCTACACTTGATGGTGATATACACTCAAAGACAATTCATATAAAGAAAAAAATCACATCAATTAGAGCTTGGATGTAATAGTTATGCCTCCGCAAGTTGACCTACTATGTTGACCACCATGATATGGGAATATTCCATTGAAACCCTTATTACTCATGCATATGGGTCTAGAAACATGTGGACATTCGAGAAGATTATAGATGTTCCAAAACCATGACTTTAATTAAGGGTTGAGGGAGTCAAAACCTTACCCTAGACAATTATTGAGGTATGTCAAATATTGGGATGGTATGAGGAGTGGGGTTTCCATTCTCTTTCATCGTATTTGTTCCATAGTTGAGGAAAGCAACTAGAACTAGGAAATTAGAGAGTGGAATAAAGAGGGATAAGATTTTATGGAAGCTTCACAAGCCACAATTCTTAGAACTCCATAGAGAGTACCTATTTCTTTTTTCATATTGTCATACTAGAGAAATGAAAGTAGAGCAACCTCACCTTCTAGTTAGATTTTATCCCATACAGGTTTTTCACAAGGTAAATTTTGCATTTATTTCTGGATAATTTGTGAGTATTTTTTTTGGTTCTTTATTTTTCACATTTTGAGCTATTTCATACATTTAGGCAAAAAACTAGCAATTAAAGAATCTAAGGTCTAAAGGAGATTAACCTTCGTAGTGAATAGTTTATTATTTTACCAAATCTATTATTATGAATTATTCTAGTGGAATACCTTTAGAAGTTTACAAATCATATTGATATTAAAATAGTTTTTTTGGGGGTATTATGTAGGAGTTTTGCAAGAATCCATAAACTAATTTAAGAAGAAAGTTGCAAAACCCTAGCCATGGCCAATGAGTCTTTTCACAATAACCCTTAAGATCTACTAAAATAGATATTTGCAAGGTTGGAAGAATAATTTGTTGACATTAATCACAATATGAACCTCCTCATAGAATCTCTAGTAAGCAAGCTTAGACCATTCATAGAGGTCGTTTTTTCTAACTCAAATATTACATCAAAGGAGCAACTAGAGATAACAAAGACCTAAAAAAGGAGATGAGGAAATAACTAGAGAAAGAGTAGTCAAGTTCCAACATTGTTAACCCTTCATAGTTCCTATTCAATATGGAGGTGAAAGTGGACATAAATTCATACCAATGTAAGGTCGATGCATTAAAATGAATCAATGGATGTAGAAACTAGAAGTTTATTTCAGTATTCACCATATAGATGAAGAACAAAAGATATCATTTGCTAGATTGAAGTTAGAGGGCCATGCTTTAACCTAGTGGGAAAACCATATGGAAACACTTAGGCTGGAGGGTAATCCACCCATAAATAGGTGGAAGGAATTAAAAACCCTCATTAACTCTTGAGTGTACCCTATTACGTATGTACATGACCAATGGATCTACTAACACTACATTAGGAAAATGAAAGTGAAGAGTGTATAGGAGTATGTCAAGTTTAAAAATATGGCCATCATGTTTGGTATCTCTACCAAGAACCAAGGTGTACTCCTTAAGTATATGGGGGATATACATAGTAATATATGAAACCAAGTGATGCTTTCAGGCTAAGGACAATGTATAGAAAACATAGGCTGTAATTAAGGGTAGCCAAGCGGTTTGAAGTAGAAAGAGAACCAAGAATCTTATAAGAAGGGGAAGAAAAAATAGGAAGGGAAGAAGGACAAAGATATTATAGCCATTACAAAAAGATCCTAACAACCATTGTATCCATTTTAATAATAATGGTCACATTAAGGAAATATTTTCGAAACTACATCCATAGTTAAACCTAAAGAACCACAAGGATGGAAAGAAAAACAATCTTATAGCCATATATTCAAGAAATAAAGTTGAAATAATATCTAATGTGGATGAGAATATATTTTTCACATCAATTCATAAGAAGGTGAATTTAAGTATCCTTCATCACTAAGAATAAAAGGATATGACTAAACTCTTCCACATGAAGATCTAGGTCAAGAAGACCAAGATAGAAATTATGTTCAACTTTGGTTCATAAGATAATATAACAGTAATAGACCTGGTCAAAAATCTTGGATTTGAGGTTCAAAATCATCCAATAACGTATCGATGTGGATGGGTAAATAAGGAGGTAGATATTAAGGTAATGAAACAATGTAAGATTAACTTTGTTGTAAGTGTTGATTTTATTGATATTGTGGAACTGGATATAGAACTCTTTGACATTTATAGACTAGTGTTCAGAAACTATAACATGTATATGAGGGATGCAATATTCATGTGGAGAGCCAAAAAATATTTCATAATCAAGGATGGGAAGTCCTACATCATCAACACACATAAAGGAAACTCTAAGATCTCACTCATAAGTTCCAACCAAGTTAAGAAGTTGATTAGTTCCAACAAGCAATATGTTTTACATTTATTAAGAAAAAAATAGTCTGATGATGAATCAATAAGAGTAAAGACATACCCATAGGGTTGTCCTAAAGAAAAGAAACACCATTTGGAGGAGTTGTTATAGGAATATAAAGGAATTTTTGTAACACCCCTTGTGTTAACCCGTAATTTTGTAATGATAAATAATGACTGTAATTACAAATAAATTTTATATTTGGCTAGCCACAATAGTGGAAAAAACAGATCTACAATCTAAGGTGGATTTGAGAGTGGTATTGGTTGGTGTAGCTAAATGCAAACCACCAAAAATCTAGAATGGTATCATGTTGGAGCATGAATATAGTATAGAATAAAAAAATAAAATAAAGAAAAAGATAGAAGAATGCTAGACATATAGAGAGAACCCTAGGAAAATGACAAGGTGGAATGTAGGAAAGGAATTGTGCACTTGAGAAAGTCTATTCAGAATGATGAAATGTGATTCTCAATATCGATGCACTAAAGTTGTTGGACTGTGGTGTCTAGGCATGAAAGGTCATTGGAGGCTTGGGGGGGAATTGGGTGATGAGTGCTTGTTGAAAATGGCTAATAAAATCCTAAGTGATTGCTAAGGAATTTTTTAAACAACTTCATGGTTTCCAAGTAAGATGATAAACCACGTAGGTTCTTAATATAAGGATGATAAACTACCTGTAAGGGTAAAAATCGATTGGGGTGCTTGTTACAAAGGGATGATAAACGACTAAGTGCTTGCCAAGTAACCTGATAAAGCATTGAGATAATGAGATATGGGCTCCTATAGTGCTTTCTTTGAAAACAAAGTTAATTAAACACCTATAAGGTATACCCATACTCCTGGAATTGAGTGATACCCCAACTGAGTCTGGTTGAAATTCCCTGAGAAAATAATCCCTTGGATTATGGATCTGGCTCAGGGGTGGAAAGCTACAAGAAATATTGTGGTGTAAATGACTTATGGTTGGGTGGAGAGTTGAAGTCCCACCTTCAGTTACCAACCATTCTCTAGCCATTCAAATATGTTCCATGACTTGAGTATATTTGAATGAGAATGATTACCATGAATGACATGTTATTGATCAATGTATGTCTCTATGCTATTCCTAAATGGTCATTGAAAATTGTTGTATGTCCTTGATGGGAAATATTCCATGTATGGTTTGTTGGTTGAGTTGGGAACTAGCTTTATGTGGAAGATATGAATGTTTCTTGATTTTATATGAAACTATGACTGGTTGCATTAAGGTATGAAAATAATTCCTATTACCAACATTATGATGATTGGCATGCTTGTGAAATGAAGGGTTCATTGACTAGCTTAATATTGTAATGCACTCTATTTATATAGAGGATGGATTATGCCCTGTGTGTATTGTACAAGATAGGGCATATGTAAAAGTTTAATGTGATGTTGTTTTAATTAAACTTACGAAGTAGTGACAACCATACTTGTATTAATAGTATTAATATTTAATGGTAGATCAATTTTGTGAGCCATTATTATCGTTGTAGCCAATTATATGCTATTTGTAATGTTGCTTACATGAATCAAAATTTCATTCAAATTTATGGGTATGCTCTGAGCTACACTCATGTTGAAATTTCCATGCCCTTTAGGTCTGGTATGTGCCCTAGCTAGGAACACAACATACTAGAGAATCCAAACACAAAATAAATTTTCACAATGAAAATATAATAGTAGTGAAATCAATAACAATACACAAGGAAATTGGCCCAAACCAATTCTCTTATTGATCTACTAACAACAAAACACTAGGTCTCCCATACCAGGGTTCATGATCCTCCATATCTCTGATACCAAAAACAATATACTGTTTTTCCTTTAACTCAAAATATAGGGCTTGAGTTTGATCCTTTTGATCTTCAATCTACCTAATGAGACAAATACATACCTAATCTTGTCCTTCAACTCATGGTCCTTGGATTATTTTAAGTCCCTTGCAGCCAATCCCTCTACAATCATGCTACTGCTTCTTGATCTGCCAGATCTGCTTCTTCAAATAACATATATAACTTTCTTCTTGTAGATATGACATTCTAAAATTTAAATATGACTTTATTCTTGTAGGTATGACATTTGAGTACTTAGATATGACTTGTTGGCTTGGGGGGGCCTGACCCAGTTTCAACATTAAATAGTCAAACAAATCCCTACACTACTGGCCCTTTCAACATCAGTGCACGGAGGGCGGACTGAAGTCTCACCCAAAGAAGTATGGGGGGATGCTAGAACCAAGTTTCCGAACCCTAATATGGTTGTGATGTCGTTTAATTCCCTCTATACCTACCTTTGCGTAGGTTGCATTTCCCTAGGGCTTGCGAGACGAGCCCTCCATTCCAACCTATAGTACCTCCACAAAAGGGTACGGTTGACCTTCGCGCAGCCCTAGCCTGCTGCTTAGGTACTTTTGCACTGCTATGGCAGTGTGCCATACAAATTCTCCAATTAATCTAAGTGACTTGCCTATCTTATCAAACAATTATAGGTAACACCGCGTAAATAGATATTCGTAATTGCGTTCAACTATACAATGTAATTGTGGTCATTTGCGCATCATATAAACACAATAACTAAAATTCATACATAAAATATCTAGATGCATCAACAAAACAAAGATAAAGAAATTGCAGAATATCTCTCTTTATTAATATCTTCCAAGTGTTTACAAACTCTATCCACCCTACGCACACAGCTATAGGGTTCTGTACACTCAACTACGAACTTCTACCCTAGGCCTTTGTGTGCTCAGCTGTAGAACCTCTACCTATGTTACAACCCAATTAGACTTCTTGCTTCAGAGCTATGACTCCATTACATCATTGTCTCTCATGATATGTCTCTCAAAATACTTAGAGCTTAGCTTTTTTTATACAATCCCATGGTCCACGGACCATGGGTAGATTTCTTACAGCTCACCTTACTTTACAAAACTAAAGGGTAGACTACCATTTTTGACCCATGACACTTTTACGCTCCGCAACTACAAAATGGAGAGTCTTTACAATTATATTACAAAATTTTACTCGAACATGGGCTTTTACCCCCAAAACTTCCCTTGTGGGATCTCGCTCCCAACATGCCCCCAACACAAACATTGTGACTTGCCCTCAAGTCACTCAGTAGGCGTGGAGATCTTTGCATGAAGCCCATCTAGTTCGAACCATATGATTGCTACCTCGGCCGTGCACTGAGCTGCCACCTGCTTCACATCTTCCACTGTCTTCTGAGTTACTGCTCCTATGTTGTGAGCTTGAAGCTTTTGTTGCATCACTTGCAGAGTGGCAAGCTTGCCTTCAATATTTCTTGTGATTGTGTAAGCTTCCTCTAGCTAGGGCTTTAGTTGTGCCTTCAGCACTGCTTCCTTTTGCAACACTGTGTGCACATATTCCTTCAGCTACTTGGCCTCTTGCGGCTTGGATAGCCTCTATGTTAGCACGATGGTTCGTGCTGTGCCCTTAAATTCATTGTAGAGTTGTTGTGGCTCGTGCCCTTCCGTCTCTAGCCTCTATATATTTGGGTCCTCCTGCAAGCTTGCTATGACATCAAATGATTTCTCGAACAACTATGTGCACTCTATTATTGCACTCTCCACCACCGCGACTACTTCTGTGACAGCGGTTGCCCATTGTTCCTTTACTTCTGGTGGTATCGAAGGCTAGGCCCTCAACTACAGCTCTGTAATCTGCAGGTTTAGCTCCAAGTGAACTCGTGCCATCTCTGTTTGAGTGTCATGCACCCTTGTGGCCAACTTGCAGATGCGTATCTTGACTGGATCCTCCTCCGGAATGGCCAACTTTGGCACCATTCTACATGCCTCCTCCATGACTTGCATAATCGTCTTGCTCTGGTTGGTCACCTCGACCTCAGTGGCAATGGAAAAATTTCTTTATAAGTCCATCTTTTCATTGTTAATATGCTATTCATTGATTACTTGGAGGGCGCGGTGCACACAGGCCCTCAGCTCTGCAATTACTCCATCCTGCAAGAGGTGGAGTTCTTTGTGCAGAAGTGCTACCAGGTTTAGCCCAACTCCCTTCAAGGCGCTGATAGTGGGCCTGTCAGCATCATTTTCTATGGTCAATGCTCCATCTGACAACACTATCACACTCAAAGCCTTCGTGTGTAGCATATCAGCAACCTCTGAAGTGCCAATAGCCAAGCTAGTAGACACCATACCAACCTGCGACAAGCAGGTCTGCAACTCCTGCAACCCAGTCTGATTGGCCCCTAGGATGATCTACTATTGTTTCTCGAACTGCTACAGGGCCTTGGTGGTGACATCTCTGACTGTGTCACTGATATTGTGTAAGTTGCCCTCCGTCAATGTGATAGGGTCCAACGAGGTCTTGGTCACCTTGGATTTCTTTCTGGACCCTCCCTTCTTGAGCTCTCTTGGGTGCTTAATGTGGGTGGACGTCTCTTGAGGGTCTGCGTCGTGCTGCTCTGTTTCTTCCTCTTTGGTCTCAAGTGAAGGCGACTGCATGCCTTTATCAGAGCCCCACTCTATGCCACCTGTCTATTTTCCTACCTCCTTTATTGCCTACTCTGCCTAGGCCTTTTTAGTGGCCTTTCTTTTCCTCTTCTCGACCAGATGCACCGTCTTCTGTTTAGCCTCCTCCTTCTTCTGTGTAGTATACTTGCTTCCATCCATCGCCAAGTCCATGGTAGTGCGCCACTCCACCAGCCATTGATCAAGCACCACATCAATGGTATCATCTGTGGCTAGTTACGACAAGTCGTACCACTTTTGCATAGAGTCCTTTCACACCCTGATTGATACTCGATGGAAATCAACTTTAAACTCGGCATAGCTTTGCAAGTTAGCATACACCATGGGCGACAATCGCGGATTGTAATTAATGGCCATTGTGATATTCATTTCCATCAAGATCCAGAAGATCTTGTTGTCCCAAACTCGTTGCGTGTCCTTGGTCACCCACAACGAAGTGTACTTCACTGCTTGAGGGAGGTTTGGCGCGACTGAAGGGAACTGGCTGTCCTTTGGCAGCTCCCATGCTACCATCATAATCGACAGTAAGAGCCATGTGTAGTGGAACATCTTGCTGAGCTCTTGTGCTTCACGGCAGTTTGCTAGGAACTCTCCGTGAAGGTTGTCCAACCAGTTAAATTGGACTCCTTCTGCGCACAAATGTGCGAGTGTGACGAAAGGCATTGGTACCTCGTCGGTGCGGAACTTTTGCATCACCTTCCCTGCAAGGATCTACATGGATACCTTCATAGTGGGGTCACAGATGCTGGAGATAGAATACTCGTGCGACTTCTTCACCAACTTGAATTTCTCCTTCATTGACTCTGCGAGAGCCTTCTCGCCACCCTTGTCACCAAAGATTATTGCCGGATTCTCACCTGTCTATGACAAGCATGTTATTTGGTGAATCAACATATCTATGATGGGTATCAACTCCTCCAGCCACAGACACCCATCATGCACCAATCACAGTAGTAGCTTGATGACCAAGACTATCACCGGGGTGCGGTTATAGTGCAGCACCCAGAGCAGGTTGATCGACCCTGCCTTCTGTACTCCCCTGAGCCACTTCCATGGCTCCAATGCTATCATTCCCATATTTATGTCTATGATGTAGCATATCAGCTTCTCGGTTGCTAGGTGCGGGAACTTCTTGTGGTCCACCAAGTCCCAATCTTCAAGCTTCAATATCAACACCCATGCCAAATGTGAACCGTAGAAAGAAATTTCATCCGGTAGCAGAGAGGTTTGCAGGGGAGTCTTACTCTCATCAATTTAGGCTTGTATGGAGGGAAATACTCTGACAATCGTGTAATAGGGTCCGCACCCTGGGCTTCAACCTCCTCTACTTCCACTGCCACATCCTCATGGTCCATAAGGATGCCTTCGATATCCTCCTCTACATCTAGGTTTATGGCCTTGCCTTTCTCCTGGGCAGTGGGCTTTGGTGGGTTTATCCTTGGCGATGCATGAACCAGTATGGCAGGTTTCTTTCTCTTCTTGTCCTTCATGGTTTCCTTGGTTGGGGTTAGCTTTGGTCTCGGTGTCCTCGGGGATTTAGGGACCTCCGCCAATACTTCAGCCACTTCCGGAGCGATTACTTATGCCTCTATTTCTATTTCTTGTGCCGACTCTTCTACTATTTGCTGTGTATTGATGACTTCTGGCGGTGCTGACATAACACTCTTTATCAGTGCTCGCGATGTCTTAGGCAAGTTTGCAAATGTAGGAGTCTGTTTGAGAGCCTCGAAGAACTCTGGGTCCATAGGTGTCTGAGAGCTCAACAACTGAATACTCAAACTTCCAAGTGTTTCTTTCTAGACAATCACTTGCAATTTATAGGGCATTTTGAATACAAATCTGACTGTTCCCCCCAAAATCGGTTCATTATGCTGGATTGGTGGCAGATTTTCAAGGATCTATGCCGTAAATTTTGTCGTAAATGCCAACTGCCCACTCCATTTTGCCTCACTTCTGCCGTATTTTCATGAACAATGACTTTAACGGTCACTTTCTAGCCAATCTGCATGATTTCTCCTTCGGTAGCGCAACTCTCTCTGCATTTCTTCTGACCCAATGACACTTCCTTGCTTCTCCAATCATGCAAATCCCCAATCTAGGTAGAGTAGTTTATATTCTCGAGCCTCTTTTCAGTTGCCTGGAGCGCTAATACTGTGCCATCTTCAACTAGTCACATGGCTGGACCATTGGTGTATGGCT
>APFE030390620.1:0-29010 GCA_000404065.3 Pinus taeda | reverse complement strand
TATTATTTATACCCCTTATCATAGTCAAACTAGCCGTTATCCGGTCAAATAGAATTGTTGTCTTTTTAGCCATTACCTTCATGGGATACTCTGCCCTATCTATTTAATGTGCAAAGTGAGATTTGCTCATTCAACTTGTCCTGACAATGAACCACACTGGTTGATTCGAAACACGTCGACAAAAGCTTAGCTCTTTTTATACAATCCCATGGTCCGCGAACCATGGGTAGATTTCTTACAGCTAAATTTACTTTACAAAACTAAGGGCAGACTACCCTTTTTGACCCATGATACCTTCGCACTCCATGACCACAAAATGCGAAGTCTTTACAATTATATTACAAAAGTTTACTTGAACATGGGCTTTTAGCCCCAAAACTGCCCTTGGGGGATCCTACTCCCAACATGACTTTATTATTGTATATATTAGCTTCTAATAGTCATATTTGGATTTCTTCTTACAGACCTGACCTTCCAACATTCAAATTTGAATTTCTTCCTACATATTTGACCTTCCAACACTCCGATCTGACTTTCTTCTTACATATCTGATTTCAATACTTTGCCTTCTTAGATAGTTGTTTCTTCACCATAACGTAGATCTGCTTCTAGGTCCTTTAGCCTCCCTCTCTTTGTAAGTGAAAGTCCCTCTTCACATGTGTGTTTTGCCTCTCCATAAGCTCTTTTTTTTTTTTTTTTTTTTTTTTTTTTTTTTTTTTTTTTTTCTGAGTTATCTTGCGGATTTTCCTTGTTCATCAAAAAACCCATTTTTACACTCAAAGATAAATTAGATTAAATGAGTAATTAACTTGGGTCTCAATCCCACAACATTGGGTCAAAATCCAAACCACTTGGGTACTTTTCCCAACCAACTTTTGGTGAGTTTTCACCACTAAGAAATATGTTTTGAGCTACCCAATTTCCAACACTTCCTCTTAGCGGGGAATGTATTTCCTTCACATCTTGAAATATCTAGCTCCATGACTTTCCTTGAATGCCCATGATCATCCTTGCATGGGTCGTCACTTTCCCTTGCATGGCCATGGTTTTACTTGCATGTGCCACATCTTCTTTTGTAATTGGCTAAGATTTATCTTGCATGGTGGATGTTTGTCCTTGTATGCAACATGACTTGTCCTTGTGTTCCCCATATCTATCCTCGCATGGTCTATGACTTTCCTTGCACCACCATGAGTGTTATCAAATGGTTCATGACTGTCCTTGTATGGGCTGAAAACTCTACTCTCTCACTTGAATCTGAAGATTTGAATTCTATTGGGTGGTTTGCATTCCTTTGTTGTATCCCTCTAAATCTAGACTCCATATGAGCTTACACAACCTCAATTAGCTCACTCTACTTTCCATACCAAAAAATTCTACTACTAATCTTGTGTCCTTCCAATGTTAGTCTTAGGTTGTTGTCAAACATTTGGTTTAGTCCACTCTAGATCACCGTAACTCAACTCTACATGAGACCTCATCCTCCTGGGTCAAATACCTCATATGCATATGCCTCCACTAAAAAATGTGCATCTCCACAACCCAACAAATACACTATCTCATAATCAATCTACCATCCAAATGAATTGATTGCATTCATGGCAAAGTACCTTCTCTGTTGAACCTATTTCTCCACATCTAGTAGTTTCACAGCTCCCTCTTAAGCTACTTCTTGTGCACACTTTGATCCACCTACTCTTAAAAGTAGCTCTAATACCATGTTGAAATTTTGTTGGGACAGGGTCCCCTGGGGTAAATTTTGAAAATAGTTTTGTTATTTTTGTAAAGTCTCCCCATATTGAGGAGAAGAGAGTGAAGGTTTTTAGGAGTCAAAGGGGCTTTGGGAAGGTCAAATCCCCTTGGCTTGTTAGAAGATAAGCTGTTTTATGACCTGCCCATGGTTCATGAACTATGGTAATTGTAATGGAAGATGCTATATAAAAGAAGTCATATAGAGTCATAGGATATATATTTAAGATTGTATGGGAAAGTGATCTAAGTCAAAAAGTTTATTTTCTATACTTAAGCGAAGGGGAAGGATCCTGCAGCTATGCGTGTAGAGACCTTGGTAAGTCTGCAGCTAAGTGTGCGGGCCCCTACAACTGTGTGCACAGGGAAGAAAGAGTATGTAACAGTAGAATTGAACATAATAAAGACTATTTTGGAGAAATATATGTGTATCTGTGCATTTATGTTTACTTATAAATTTATTGTGTATTCAATCTGTTTACTGCATTTATCATAAGAAGCACTTAATGGATGTGCGAAAGTGGTAGATCTATTAGCTTACTTGATGTTATGAATGCTTGAAGCAATCAGTGCAATGTTAGAATCTATTATCTATAAGTTATTGTAATTTCCATGTTTTAAGGATTAGGGTTCGTGAAGGTCTGAATAAAGCCCTAGAAGTAAGAGGAACACATCACATAGACCTATGGATGCAGAAGCTTGGTTCCGTCATCCCCCAATATTGCCTTGAGTGAGACTGCAACCTACGCTACGTGGGTTGTTGCTGAAAGGGTTGACAGTGTAGGGTTTTGTTAGTTGGGGTAGCTAACTCTAAACCTGGGTCCAAAAACCCTCAAGCCAACAAATGTTTTTGTTTCTAGGACCAGGATCTATCTGAGGAATGTGTGATGTCAAATAAATGGTTCCCAACTAAGAAGGATATCAAGAAGTGGATAGATCGAAAGCTGTACGAATTTGAAGCCCAGGAAGACAAGAATCTATGCCTGTTGAAGGAAGTGTGGTTGAATAAATACTTATATACAAATGAACACGAAATTTCCTTATGCTCTTTCCATTGCAAATTATATGAATGGCTATCTAAATTGATGGATAGTCAAGGTATGTGGAAATTGGATAACCCTATTGTGTGGACTCCAGAGCTAGTGAGGTGCCTGGAAGCTTCAGAAAACAAGATCATGAGAGCTTTCAATTACTGGATCGATAGAATTTTGGGCAAATTCATTACTGAGTCCACGATCGATACATCTGTCAGTTATAACGAAGCTGAATGTTAGTTTTTCAAAGGACTAAGAGGTAAATATCCGAAGTCCCTGAAAACTTGGATTAAAATTCTATTGTGCAAGAAAAGGGTTATTCCATTGAATTAATGTTTAGAAGAGACTTGAAGGGAACTATGCCAAGTGGAAAGACATTTATAAGGGATCTATATTTAGGTGTTGAGTATAGTCCTCTGTTGGGATCATCTGATAGTGAAGAAGAAAGTGGTATTCTAAAAACACCTCAAGGTGCACTACAAACGGTAAATCAAGGTATCGCAGCAATACCACATCCATCCACTCCACCTCCACCATCACCTCCACCTCACACATCTACACTTACACGTCTACCTCCACCTCCACCTCTATTATTCAACATGGCAAACACTATGAAGATGCCCATATTCAAAGGTTTGGGGACATAAGGCCATGAACAATTTTCGTTTGTAGAAGATGCTGTGTGGAAGTCACAACAAATTATAGAAGATGACTTGAAGAAATCACAGCTAGTCACAACATTGCAAGATAGGGAACTAAGCTGGTATATTAAGTATTGTTCAAATGATACAAATGAGATGTTGAAGGAAACAAAGGAAGCGCTAAATAATGAATTCAAGAAGCCTAATTCACAAGCCCAGTCAGTAAGTGAGGTCAAAGAGATCCAATAGAAAGTGAATGAGTCCGTGTGGGACTTTGTTCAAAGGTTGAAATGTCTTCTCGAGTAGGCTGATATGTAGATAATGGGTGGCCAACACAAGGACTGGTATATTGCCTCACTACTACCCCATTTGAGATTGCCATTAACACAACAAAATATTGGAACACAGGCTAAGGCACTAGAGATTGCTATGGAATTGGAAGCCTCACCTATTCAGGATATGAATATGGGAGTGCATCAGATTCAGTCACAGTTTTCTAGCATGCATATGGAGTTGCAAAGCCTCAAAAATGGAAAATAAGTCCAGAATGAGGTCTGCGTGGAAGTATTGTGTTTGAAATATAAGGGCCATGGTCATGACAAGGACCATTTCTGGTATATTATAATTATCTTGTTGGGGGAGATCGTGTCCCCTTGAAACCAAAAAACACCATTGGGCCAAGTACAAGAGTGGTACCATGGTGTGCTACTTCTCAGATTATAGGAAAACACACGACGAACAATTGTCATTTGTTGAAGAAGTTTGTGCAAACTCCCCAACAACTATTCTATAATTTATGTAAGTCTGTGGCTTATGATGAGCACAACTGCCGAAGTTATGAATTGATGATGGATAGAACACCAACATATAGAGTACAAATGGAGGCCCATCCTCATGATCAAGTCGCAACTGTAGTGTGCGTAGGATTTCAGGGATGAGGAAGAGGACAAGGAGGAGGAGCTGGAAGGGGTCGTGGCTAGATCTTTTGTTACAATTGTGGAGAGCCAAGTCACTTTGCACATGATTTTCAGAATCCAACGCACCCTCATGTTAATATTGTCAACAATTTGAACATGTCATAGAAGATTGTCCCATGCTCATCGCGAGTATGCAAGAAAAGAAGTCCTAGACTATCAACTTGCTCAAAACATCCAGTTGATGAGATCAAAGCCATGTGAAGAGGGTCCTAGCGTTAATATCATCACGCAAAGAGGAATAACTACCGGGTTGTATAAAGGGAAACAACTAGTCGAAAATGTATGGGTCCACAAGGCTGCTGACAAGGAGGCTGGATTCGATGTGAATAAAGTAAAGGAAACATTTATGGAGGAAAAAAAGAGCTTCGCAGATGCAGGATATTCTACATCAAGGACTCAAATTATGTGCATGGAGAAACCTAGAGGTCAGTACTGCGCAAGAAACAGATCCACCCTTGCTGACATCTTTCTTATAGACCTACATGAAGCTCCTAAGGGACCAAAAAGTAGTAGAAGGACTACAAGAGTTGATAGATAACTGCACTGGCAAGAATAAGCCACTGCCAGAACAATGTGCTATAAATAAGGTGGAAAAAAGTAAGGAAATGACTTGTCGCAAAATTAGATTGACTGCCCAAATTAGAGAATTCGAAATGGACCAGGTAATTCTTGATTTGGGGTCTGATGCAAATGTTCTGTTGAAACAAACTTGGGAAAGGATGGGAAGACCAATACTACAGTGGTCCATGATCTAGCTGAAATGGAAAATCAACAAAATATTATTCCTATGGGGCGCCTACATGGGGTGAAAGTGGATATTGAAGGGACACTTGCCATAACTAATTTTGAAGTGATTGAAATCATGGACGACAGTAACCCATACCCAGTGCTACTTGGCATTGATTGGGCATTTGATATGAACACAATCATCAACCTTAAGAAGCATAATATGACATTTGAAAAAAAGGAACTCAGGGTTATTGTTCCTTTGGATCCGGTGGAGGGAGCATGATATACTGAACCAATCCATGATTATTATGAGGAGGACAAAATTGAGAAAATTTATAAGCTGATTGCACAAGATGAAGATTGGATCAAACCTAAGCCAGATGGTTGAATTACATTGGAGAAGGAAAACTCCTGCAATTTAGATTTAGATGAGGAGCTTGAACATTGGAAAAATAGGTTGCATGAGGTATCATCGTTGCGATCCAACAGGCTTACAAAGTCACTTTGAAGTATATCCACTTAGGTATGCAACTTACCATAATATGATGGTTTTGAAGATGTTAATTTATTTCTAGATAAATTTGAAAGGGATGTACCAAAGGAACATTGGTTCCAAGCACTAGACATTGTGTTGCGAGCTACAATTGCCACATGGTGGGGGTACGCATAAGAACAACTTTGCAAATTGGAAGGAATATCGACGGATGATGAAGCTGCGGTTTGGGTATGGAAATACTCGCATTACAGAGAAATATACTGGGAAGGAAGATCTGCAAGAGCATCTAACTCAATGGATGAAAGCATGGGGAGAAGAGACACGACTATAATGGGTTTGCATATTTTGCCACACATTGGATATGATTATGATGAATTGGTATCTAGAAATGGAGCTACAACATGGAATTACAGAATGGGATGTTTTAAAAGAAAATTTTCTGCTAACATTCAATTTTGAGGATGGATTTGAGTGTATTGATGAAGAGTTATAGGAGATCAAACTTGAAATATTCAGATGCCTGAAGAACCTATTGTGCGGGTACAACCAGATTGGATTACGCAGCTGCACCATGCAGTCGAATGCTACAATGTGACCATTGAGGAGGGAGAAGACGATCTTAGGAACATCATTATACCTGAGTCAGATTGATAGCATGAAGTTGTAGGGCCCAAGGCAGAAGTCCCTGATATCTCAAAGCCCTTGAAGACCAAGCAAGTGAATATTGGATTGGAAGCGTAGCCAAAGTTTGTACACATAGGAAACTATTGGGATGAAGGCATAATGGACAAAGTCACAGAGTTATTGTAGGAGTATGAGGACTTGTTTCCCACCAATTTATCTGATCTAAAGGGGATAATAGGGGATATGGTTGTCACAAATATCAATCTAAAACCAAATGCAAAACCAGTGAAGCAACACCCCTGCTGGTTGAATCCTAAGTATAAGGAAAAAGTGCACAGTGAATTGGATAAGATGCTTGCAGCTGAGATTATTGAGCCTGTTAAGGAATCATATTGGGTTAGTCTTATGGTGGTTCAGGAAAATAATATGAAGGGTGAGATTCATATATGCATAGACTTAAGAAAGTTTAATGATTCTTGTATCCATGATCCATTTCCTACACCGTTCACAGACAATGTACTGGAAAATGTTGGAGGTCAGGAAGCCTATTCATTTATTGATGGATTCTCAGGGTATCATCAGATCAAGATTGCGCCATAGGATCAAAGTAACACCACCTTAGCAACACAATGAGGCTATTTTTAGTATACAGTTATGCCTTTCAGACTTAAGAATTCCCTTGCTATCTTCTCTAGGGTGGTAGTCACAGCTTTCAAATAATTTATTCACAAGTTTTTGGAGGTTTACTTTGATGATTGGATAGTATTTGGGTAAAGAGACATGTTTCCATTCTTCGCCTCATGTTGGATACTTGTTGAAAGTATCATATATCCCTTAATCTGAAGAAATGCATATTATGCATGTCGTATAGGATACTGTTGGGCCATGTAGTCTGCAAGTAGGGGTTGATGGTAGACCTTGCCAAAATTGTAGTGATTATTAATCTGGAACCTCTAAAGAATGTTAAACAACTCTGCATGAAGTTGGGCCACACAAGGTATTAAAGGAAATTCATCAAACCATACGCGCAAATCATTGTGCCCATGGAAAGATTGTTGAAGAAGGATGCGACGTTTTTCTGGTATGGTGACTACTAGAAAATATTGGATGTTTTGAAGGAAACGATGGTCACTTCACCTATTCTAGTGTTCCCTAACTGGAAGAATGAGTTCCACGTATATGTCGATGCTTCTTGCATAGCACTGGGAGCTATTCTAACCCAACCAAGTGAATGTGATATCGACCATCTGATAACATTTGCAAGTAGGAAGTTATATAAGTGAGAAAAAAATTATTCCACCACAAAGTGAGAAGGATTAGCAATGGTGTATGCACTCTAGAAATTCAAGCACTATTTGTTGGGTGTGCACCTTAAGATGTACACAGACCATTATGCTTTGAGGTACTTGGTCAACAAGCCTGTGTTTGGGGGGGGGGTGGAATTTATATATGGCTATTGCTCTTTCAAGAATATGAATTTGAATTAATTGTGAAGCCAGGCAACTTAATGTTGGACTAGATCACCTCTCGTGGATTGAGAATGATGATGAACCTACAAATTTGGAGGAAGGATTGCCTGATGTGCAACTCTTTGTTGTACGCATCACAGATGACCATTTCACAGACATAATCCAGTTCTTGTCTATGAGTACAAGTCTTGAAGGGTATACAATGCAGCAGAAGAAAGAATTGGTGGTCAGGGCCATAGATTTTTCTATCATTGTAGTGAACTTATATAAAATGGGATTAGATGAAGTGCTACACAGGTACGTCTTGGAGTATGAATGACCAAGTATACTTGATGAAGTGCATGGAGGGGTTGTGGGAGGGAATTATGTCGGAAGAGAAACTATGTGGAAGATTCCATGAAAATGAATATGGCAGCCGAATGTGCATAAGGATTACAAGGCTTATTTTCAGGCATGTGATATCTGTCAGAGAATGGGGAGGCCACAGGTGTCATTACAAACGTTTGATAAGTGTGTGATAAACTTTGTGGGACTAATTCTGCCATTGAGAAAGAAGACATGAGCCTAATAAATCATTACAACAACCGAATATTTAACTAGGTGGGTTGAAGCATAACCTATAAAGGATTGTAGTGCAACAACAACTACAAAGTTAATTTTTGAATATATCCTATCTTGGTTTGGCTGCCCTAAGATCTTGATGAGCGATAAGGGTTCGTACTTCTTGAATGAAACAATTGTGTCTTTACTTAAAGAATTCCATATGTATCACCAGAAGAGTACACTGTATCACCCTAAAGCGAATGTCACAGTAGAAGCCTTTAACAAAATTATAGAGAATTCCTTAACGAAGATTTTCTACATGAAGCAAAATGATTGGGATGTGTGCATACCAGTTGTTTTATGGGCATATAGAACTACCTACAAAAGGTTGAAAGGACAAACACCATTCAGACTAGTTTATGGACAAGAAGTTGTAATACCGATGGAGTACATCATGCCAAGTTTGCGGATTGTTGTAGTTACAAAAATGGCTGATTGAAATACCATGGAAGAATGCCTCGCGTAACATGTTGAGTTGGAGGAAGATTGCTTCTGGTAGGTTTTCATCAGCAGGTGCAGAAGGATGACGACAAAGAATGGCATGATCGCCATATCAAACAGTGTACCTTTAAGAGTGGAGATTTGGTATTACTATATGACAGTAAGTTCACGAAGTTTTCGGGGAAGTTCCAAATGCATTGGCTAGGGCCATATACTATAAGGAGATTATGGATGGAGGCACGGGTCAACTCACGAAGCTGAATGGGGAGCTGTTTTTGGGAAAGGTCAATGGGAGTCAGTTAAAGTTATACAGGGGTGATCCCACCCCTGCACAATGACTATATGGATGTGAGATAGTCTTAGTACTCCAGGTAGTTGCAAGGCAGTGCGAGACTATAAACTACACTACCAGAAGGATGGTTGGGTGAAGCGAAGGGGTTGCGCAACGAATCAAGGGGAGGCATAGAGGAGAGTTACGACGAAGGAGATGCTCTGAAATGGTGGGTCCTATGTAGCTTGGCCAAAAGGTGACTGTTGGAAGCACTATTGCTAATTAGATGGCGATTATTTTGTTAAAAGGAGCGGGGAGAGAACTTAAGATGCATATATGTAGAAATATGCCATCAAAAATGCATTAATGACAAGGATTTGGAGGGAACAGATGGATTTTAATTCCAACTAAACTATAAATATGACATGCCACTCCACATTTGAACACTTTGCTTCATGAGAAATTCCCTTGAGATGTTGCACTTTCTTTTGTGGAAAGAGAAGTGTCGTATGTTTGCCAAGGATTGGGAAATAATTAAAGAGCATATTTCACAGCTTGGATTCACAATTTAACTGACTGGTAACATAAAAGATTCATTTTGATAATGACTGTAACTCAACCTACGCTAGAGCCAACCAAACCTCTACCTACAGGGTTGCCTACTATAGCGGCTAGGTCACCAAGGCCTAAGACATCTTCTTCCACAACGGGAGTTAAGAAGTAAAAGAAGCCTTAGCAAGCACTGGTGTGGAAATCACTGCACAAAAACTTGATGGGGATCTGTTAGAAGGGAAAGATGGACTGATCCAAGTAGCCGATGAAGCCCCCAGACTTAGATGATGAAGAACTAGCCTGGGGTGTTGATGATATTGATGCAGAGGAGGTTGAGCTAATAAATCGGCTATTGCCATATATACCACAATGAAAATTCATGACTAAAGTACCTAAAGACCCAGATTCAGTGAAGTTCATGGTCTCCACACCTTTGCTGCTGGATAATGTGCCATTTGAGGGTAATTTTCTAGCCCAGATACCATTCTTAAAAATGGAGAATTGGGACCTGGGGCATCACGTGAAGTTCCTGTAGTTGGCACTGAGAAAGTACCTGAAGAAGGTATATTATGAAGAATCAGAGGTCATGTGGCTTGCGCCAATGAAATGGGTGGCCAGATTTGGGTGCGCGGGGTTACTACACATGTTGTGGGTGCCACATTTTAGCCGCAACACTATAAACACAATCTATGTGCGTCAACTTTTGACGATGGCACACGATGGGTGCCTTTGGTTGGGAGGTCCCATACCGATTACTGATATGCTAATCCATAGAATAAATTTGTTGTCTTATCAAGGAGTGGACCCTACGGAGGCTTTCATAGGAAAGTCACAGGAGAAGAAATTGAAAATTAAAATGAAAAGCGACTTCAAGTTGACAAAGAAGTTACGCGGATATGAAATAAGTTCAATATTAGATGGCTGTGGGGCTGTAAATACGACCATTTTTTAAACACTTATTTCATCCATTTTTACTCTTCTTCATCACATCATTTATCATAATTTATTATATAAATCCATTTTATAAATGATTTATGCTCTTATGGATGAATATTATTTATTCTCCTTTATTTCTAATAAATTGATGATTATGCATGATTTTATCAATGATAGTGTTAATAAATTGGTTGTAACATTATTCACCATTTTTAGCCTCCAAGATAATTTCCAGATTGAAGATTTGATCATTAAACATTACAACTCAGAAATTCGCTGGAATAAGAAGTGATAGTTTTGTAGTTGAGATTCTGGGCAAATGAAGACGAATCTGGAAAATCCGGAACATGGGTTTTGTCCAGAACGGACCAAATTAACTTTAGTTTAAAATGGTTTGCCCAAATTCGACTTGTATTGAGAGAAACACAGGGTTCTTTGAGCACGATTTTCTCATATTTACTGTGTGGCCATTTCCCAAATCTCAACTGCAAAGCCAAATTCGACTTGCTCTTGTTGAAAGATGGATGGAAATATATTTTCTTGTTGATCAATTGGTTAGAAAAAATCCAATATTATTATGAGAGATCATATTTACTATTTGATTTCTCCTCTTTATGATTATAAAAGGAGAGGATGTAATATGTATTGGGGATGGCTGAGAGAATGCAAAATTATGATTTGGGGGATGGATTCAGAATTATGGAAGGATGGAATTGAGGACTCAGAATTAGAGATTCAAGAGTGATGATGGATTACTCATGATGGAATAGGATAGGATAGGGGGAGAGGGAGATGGAACAAGTATTATTCTAAACTGTAATTTTATTTGTAGACTCGCTGCCGAGAAGGCACAACTCAATGTAATGCCGTTCGTTTTGATGATTAATATATAAGCAGAGTTATTATTCCTTCGCATCTTCTTAAGCACTATTGGCAGTGATCACTGGTGGTTAAGGGCCCAAGCTCGGTGGATTCACTTGCCGTCCCTGTACCATTAGTTCATGATCTTCACCGTGTGATGGTTTGATTTTATTTCTATCTATCGTAATCATGTAACTTTACTGCTTGGTATTTCCAGACTGAATGAACTGATCTGTTTTATATATTGTACTTAAATTGCGTTGCTGTTCATTTCCTTCTTAACGAAGATCACTGCTTTTCGCCAGCATGTTGTTGAGTTGTTCATTTCATCTTCAAAGCTGCGCTGATCACTCTTGTAATTCAACAATTTTCTGTTCATTACAGTTATATAAGTTTGGCTATTCAGTTCTAATACTTAGCGCTTTTATTCATTTACTTTCTGCAATTATTTAAGCTTGCCTTTCAGCATTCTTCTAGTTAGCACAATTGTCTCATTTTCATTAAGTTGTAGTAATACAATTGATTTAATTCTTTGCACTTTCCAATTGGTTATTTAGTGTTGTGTGTGAGATCAACAACTGTAAAGGATATTGGCTATCGCTGCCAAAGTTCTCAGATTGTGGATCTTATTTATGCTTGATTTAATTTATATCAGTTAAACAAGAAATGAGTTATCGCTACTACATCCTTGACTAATAAGTTGCTGTAGTTTTCTGAATGCATGATTTAAGTCTTAAAGTGCTTTGCTATAAGTAGATCTCATTTTGAGCATTCATTTACTTTTGCATTTTAAGCACTATACTACAAAACATTACTCTTGAGTAAATAGCTACCTCAGACTGAGTACACTCTTGAAACAAAAGGTCGTCCCTGGGTTGACAATTAATGTGAAGATAATTGGGAGTTAAAAATACACCTTTTTATCGCTCGACATTTTGGCGCCGTTGTCGGGGAGAGTGTAGCCATTTTTAAAGAGTAGTGTGCATCTAATGAGTGCATGTTAGGAAAGAATTGGGTATTAAAAACAGAAGGTAAGAACCTGCGTATGGAGCATGTAGAAGCCCTGCTCCCACGCCCGCTTTCCAACAGATTTGTTAAAGAACTTAGGGTAGAAATAAATGTTTGAATTTTTGTGTGAATGACTAAAAAAAATAAAATAGAAAGTTTGAAAAATGAATCACATGATTTCACTCAAGTGGTGATGTAAGCACCACCCATTTCACTAACCGATTGACAGGAACATTTGAAGAAAGAGCCTCAAAGAAACACATGAAGAACATCTTCTATTATGGTAAGAAATGGCTCACATTTCTACTTTTGAATTTCCTATCAAAGATCTAGGAGGAGTGACACAAATGCACATAATTCCCCCATCTTTACCAAATTTTCATGGTTTAGCAAATGAAGATCTAGATACATTCTTATTTGAGTTTGAAATACTTTGTAGAGGATATGATTATTACACTGATGATCAAAGGTTGAAAGTGTTTC
Source organism: Pinus taeda (assembly GCA_000404065.3). Classification (NCBI taxonomy): domain Eukaryota; kingdom Viridiplantae; phylum Streptophyta; class Pinopsida; order Pinales; family Pinaceae; genus Pinus; species Pinus taeda. The sequence continues at coordinate 16,136 of APFE030390620.1, read as the reverse complement.
CTCTTACTCTAAAAGGAGCAGCTCTCCGATGGTTCATGAGCCTTGGTGGGAATTGCATCCAAACATGGTAGGACATGAAGAACATATTCTTGAAGAAGTACCAAGACTATTGCAAGGCCGATGAAGATATTTTCGATATGATTCAAGGGGAATATGAAAGCTTGGAGGAATATGTAGATCGATTTCATTATAACATTCAAAAATCAAAATATAAGAATTTGGAAAAAGAGATCTTAAAAACACTCCTTCTTAAACGAATCAAAGATGAATTTTTGGAACTCTTAAATCTGATAGGAAAAGGTGATGTTTTTCAGTTATCATATGATGATGTTTGCGAGTTGTGCATAAGGTATTCAAGAGGAATCTCCAAGGCTGGTAAGAATTCTAGAGATGTTTGTTTTTTCTTTTCCAAATCTGTTACAAGAATAGCAACATAAGAGCTGAAATCAATGCCTAATTTGAAAATTTTAAAGTTGATTTTATTAGCTCTCTAAATGCAAAATTGGATGTTTTGCAGGTTCATAAAAATCAAGAATTTGATGAAGTGTTTTTCACTCATGACCGAAAGGAGCATGCCTTAGATGGTTGTTATTCCTTATCTAATTTGGAAGTAACATATCAAAGAGATGGGGAAGCTGCAACAAGGTCAATAGATATGGTTCAAAACACTTCTTCTCCATTCTTTCACTTGCATAATCCATTATGGAATACTCATGTGTTAGGGCAGCGATGCCCATCTCAATATAACCCCCAAAAATCTCAAGTTTGGCATGGTTCATCTTATGATTGCATGACTAATCTCCCTCATCTTGTAGTACAAGTACATTCTCCATATTCTTCAGCAGCTCTTCCACAACATCTTGATTGCCCATCAAAACCATTCACACAACCTAATCAACCACATCATCAAAATGTTCCATTCCATACACAATTTCCTGCTCAACTAGTTCCTCACCCTCACAACAATAAACTAGTACAACATGCTTACAATGTTGAATTGCAAAATTTACCCACCCTTCCCACCCATTATATCTCACACGCACCATCAGAAAAAATTTACAATGAGATTCAGAATGTTTCAAATTCAAAAATTGTAGAAGCTATGGAAGAACATGAAGTTTCTTTTAGTATGCATCAACAAACCATTTTACAAGCTCAAGAACTTCATGATATGATGGCTATGGGAAATCAACAAAGTAAAGGATATATTGAAGATTGGTTTCACTCCATCACTTGTTTGCAACATCACTCCATACTTCAACAATTTTTGATACCATTTTTTCAAGGGAAGTTGGCTTCTCATACCCTAATATTCATTAACATGCATTTTTCAAATTTGAGTATGTACTTGCTAGAAGCCTTATTTCGAAAATGGCTCCACTGGAAGTACTCATATACGTAGTCATATTCATTTTTCAAATCAAAATAGGTTTGTGTAGAAAATAAAATAAATAAGGAAATAAATAAATACATTTTGTTTTTATGTAAAACTAGTTGTTTTTTGTTGCAACATGCTATCGAAATCAACATCGGTGATAAATGTTTCAATTCATTTGTGTATGTATATTAATTATAATGGATATAATAGTTCTACAAACAATCATATTCATTTTTATCACCAATTTGAAAAAATTGCTTGAATATCATTTTTTTGGCTTGCGGGCTTGATGAAATTTCTGAAAACACAGTCGGGATAGTCATGTTTTGAGGGACCAAAATGAAATAATTTTCAAACCTGTTTCTATCCTAAGTATCCCTTGATGTATACTTTCCAACCCAATTTTAATCACTCAATTTGGATTTGAAACGAAAACGTTAGAACCAAAACATTGACAGGGTGTCTAGCGGGCAGCTCAAGAACAGAGTTGGGACAGTCAGTTTTTGGAGACCTAAATGAATGAATTTTCAAAACCTGTTTCTGTGGTAGCTTCACCTATGAATTTAACTTATAATTCAATTGGAATCACTCATTTTTGATATCGTATGAGAAATTTATGACGAAAATACTGACTGCCTATTGTAAATCAACACCCTTAAAGCTATGTCTTTCCAGCTGTTCCTTACAATATTTGAATGATCAATTCTTATTGTCTTCAAAACATGTTTCTATTGGAGATAAATAAATTAATCTAATTTCATTTCCAATTTGAATCATTCGAATCCGACATCAAATGAAGAATCTATGCTTAAAACATTCACTGTTGTTCTAAGTGGGGTAATCGAAAATGACTCTGTTATGCAGGTTGTTCTAACTAAAATTGACATATCATATCATTGAATATTTAAAACCTGTTTCCACTGGAGATAAAACTTTGAATTAGCTCTCATTTGGCTTTGGAATCACTCAATTTGGACGAAAAACAAAGAAGTTGTGATTAAAACACTACTGGTTAATATGGTTGACCACTGCTCTCCCGCAGGTGACAAATAAATTTTACTTTGTTATTTTCTCCGTGGATTTGTTCTACAGAGTAACTAATTTTTAGTTATTTGCATAATTCTTGGACTAGGGGAGTCTGCGCACCTCTCTTTCTCCATGATTTAATGTTTTATTGCAGGTAGATACTCGTTTTTGCAGGTCCTAAGAGAAAAAGAAGGTCAATTTATGGACAAGTAATTCTTGAAAGAAGTTTTAATGAAACAAAAGAATTTCATCTAACTCATTACCAATGGATTCATAATAGAAGAAATGAAGAATTGATTTCCATTTGAAGATTTATGTCTTGTCACTGCTGCCAAAACATTTTTCAAAGAGATCATTTTTTTTACATAACATCATAGCTGTTGTAACATAATTTATTTATTTACATACTGTTTTTAAATAAAATGTTGTTTCTTTTTTGATCTCTCTTATATTTTGTGTTTCAGGTGTTGCTTCATTCAAACTGTAACCCATCCTCAACATCAATACGGTGAACAACTAATTCATTCTTTGCGTGCTTACATTTTATGCTTGTGCATTTTGTTGTTCCTTTTCTGAAGGGACAACGTTTGTGTGCACTTTTTTTGTTTCTGCTGTTCCTTTTCCAAAGGGACAACATTTCATTTTGCTGTTCCTTTTTCAAAAGAACAACACCTTTTGTGTCAGCTATTCCTTTTCCACGGCTCATTTTTCTATTCCTTTGCCACGGTTCATTTTGTTGTTCTTTTTCGAATGGAACAACACTTCTGCACTTTCACGTTTTGCTGTTCCTTTCTGAATGGAACAACACTTTTGTATTTTCACATTTTGCTGTTTCTTTTCGAATGGAACAACACTTTTGCACTTTCACTTTTTACTATTCCTTTTCGAAATGGTACAACACTTCTGCACTTTCACGTTTTGTTGTTCCTTTCCGAATGGAACAACACTTCTGCACTTTCACGTTTTGCTGTTCCTTTTCAAAATGGAACAACACTTCTGCACTTTCACGTTTTGCTGTTCCTTTCTGAATGAAACAACACTTCTACACTTTTACGTTTTGTTGTTCATTTTCGAATGGAACAACACTTTTTCACTTTCACGTTTTGTTGTTCCTCTTCGAAATGGAACAACACTTCTGCACTTTCACATTTTGCTGTTCCTTTCTGAATGGAACAACATTTTCGCATTTTTGTTGTTCCTCTTAAGGAACAACATTTTTTCACATGCATTTTTTTTCCGTTCCCTACAGGGAACAACACTTTTTCGTGTGTATCTTTGTTTTTTGGTGGGCAGTTCATTTTGTTGTTCTCTACATGAAACAACACTTTTTTGAGTGTTTTTGTTGTTCCTTCAAAGAAACAACACTTTGGGAGTATTTTCAAGAACAACCCTTCCTTCCTCTTGTGGGATTATTCCTAATTCATCTCAACCACATTTTACTAATTCCCTTTCATGGCATGAAGTACACTACTTTTATGAGGACAAGAATTATGGATTCTTTTGAAGCAAGTTAATATCATTCACGCTATGATTTTTAATAAGACAGCTCCTTGATGATAGAATCTTTTCGAAAGAGACACAGTTATTTATATACTACTTTACTGCATTGTTTTCTGTTGAACATGATATTGATTGATCATCTTAATACCATGCTGGTTCCACCCTTCCTGGTTATAATTTTCTCTGTCTGTAATAAATGAGATTATGGGTATATTTTTTTCTATTGACATGTTCAACTTCTTTCACTATCTCTACTCTTAAGGAGTACCGAGCCTCCCTCTTTTTATCATAAAAATGTGTAATAACAACAAAATTTTGTTCGCAGATGGAGGATAGGGGGTCTCATTACGAGTCAACCTACCATGTTCATAAGGCTGTAACAAAGTGACATTCCCATTATGGCCACCACACCAGGGTTATGATCCATTGGATAGCCAAATTATCCTTGGAATAGGAGGTCTCATCACGAGCCGTCCTGATCACTTTTGCTACATCCCGGTGAATGGCAGTGTGGTTATCTGGTTACCATGCTAGCACACTGATCTCTTTTATAGAACAACACTGGAACTCTTCATTTATAAATTGAGAATTCTGGCTCATATGGGTTAAAAAGCAACCCCGCCGAGGCTATGGACGCCTGCTGGCAGTAGAGGCTCTGCTTATTGTATTGAAGTTATATCTTATCGTCAATTATTACTATAATACCGTTTTCTTATTTTTTCTTTTTATCGAAGAAGTTATTTCCTTAATTTTTTCCCTATTTTGAACCTTTATGCATGAGAAATTATTTTATGATCAATCATCATTTTTCAATTAGAATACCATCAGCAAAGCATCTTTTTGACATATTGCTGTCATTTTTATCCTTTTTCATAACTTATCATCAATCCAAAGCATCTTATCTTTTATTCATAACTATCTTTACACACTTTTCTCTCATTATAACCATAACTCTCGCTGTCCTATCATTGATATGTGTACTCTGCTTCATTTACTGCTATATTGTTCATTCCCTTGCCTTGCCATTAGCACAACACCTCTCATATGCTCTATGGTCATGGAATTCCTTTTTCAATTGGAGGGGGAATGTATGCATTATGAGATAGCATGAGATATGATTACTGCACTCTACCATAACTTGTTGATTTGACAAACTATTAGTATTTCATGTATACAAAATATTTTCTGATTGAAATTTTTACATGCATCTTAATCTGTTGCTATTCAAAACTAACACTATGGATTCAAGAACATCGTATGCAAAATAGTGATTTGTTTACAGGAGAACAACAAGTATGGGGGGGAAGCTCTATTCGCAGCATGACCACGTGATTGCAACTAATAGAAGAGGTTCGAGCAACTCGCAATGTGAACAATTCTGCAGACATGATGTGCTTACCTGGATTCCACCTTTTGCATCACTTTCAGCATCAACTCTGCTTACATCAGTTTCAAAAAATGCCAGTACATATATGTCATTCCACATTTTTCTTTTGGAGGTAAAACTTGAGGTAAAATAGCATAATTTCCTAATTTATTACGAATTTAGGAGAATTTAATGAAAATCCATTTTGAGCATTATTTATCATCCTTCATTCCACATCTTTACCACTTCCCTTTTTTTTCAACGACATATTATCTTTCCATTTGGGGAAGTGTTTCTTTCATTCATTTCTTTCTTATGACCATGTCATTCATATTCTTTATCATCCATTGTCATTTCGTATTCATTCTCCACACCTCCTTTATTCCATGTTGTTTTACACCAAGCATAGAATTCAACAGCTGGTAGCAACCACCACTATTTGTTTTCTAGCATTGCATGAGGGCATGCTAATTCTTCAGAGAGGGGGAGGAATTGCTATGCATGATGGATGTTTTCTACTTTCTTTCTCATTTAGGGCATAAAATTTCATTTTTACACAGTACATAAATTGATTTCCATAATATTTTTAAAACTATGAACTCAATTCTTGTGATCTCTAGAAAACACAGACATATTATTAAAATACACATACCCAGATAATTTCAAGATGAATCAGTTCATAAAATTTCAGAAATCATGCACTTTCACCTACAACCATTTTGTTTATATCTCATGATCCGTGCATCAAAACGATTTGATTTTTGGATCATAGAGGCATTCATATATTACAAGATAAACTTGCAACATTTCAACAAAAGTTGGTTTGTAGTTTTTGGGAAAATGGTTAATGAAGGTTGCTGTCACTTATATCATATTTTGCTGCAACTTCATTGTTATGCCTTCATCAAGATTATTAAAATTGAATATTCATTAATTAAGGAAGAACTCATTTGTTCAATCCATCTCATGAGCTAGGATGAACAATTTTTTTTTTTTATTGCTTGGTTAACACATAGGTTTTGTCTTTGGGTTGCATGAGGACATGCAATATATTCCGTTTTTTTGTTGCATGAGGACATGCAATATATTCGATGTGGGGGTATGTGGGGCCGTAAATACGACCACTTTTTAAACACTTATTTCATCCATTTTTACTCTTCTTCATCACATCATTTATCATAATTTATTATATAAATCCATTTTATAAATGATTTATGTTCTTATGGATGAATATTATTTATTCTCCTTTATTTTTAATAAATTGATGATTATGCATGATTTTATCAATGATAGTTTTAATAAATTGGTTGTAACATTATTCACAATTTTTAGCCTCCAAGATAATTTCCAGATTGAAGATTTGATCATTAAATATTCCAACTCAGAAATTCGGTGGAATAAGAAGTGAGAGTTTTGCAGTTGAGGTTCTAGGCAAATGAAGATGAATCTGGAAAATCTGGAACATGGGTTTTGTCCAGAACGGACCAAATTAATTTTTTTGAAGAACGGTTTGCCCAAATTCAACTTTTATTGAGAGAAATGCAGGGTTCTCTAAGCACAATTTTCTCAGATTTGCTGTGTGGCCGTTTCCCAAATTTTAGCCGCAAAGTCAAATTCGACTTTCTCTTGTTGAAAGATGGATGGAAATATATTTTCTTGTTGATCAATTGGTTAGAAAAAATCCAATATTGTTACGAGAGATCATATTTACTATTTGATTTCTCCTCTTTATGATTATAAAAGGAGAGGATGTATTATGTATTGGGGATGGCTAAGAGAATGTAGAATTATGATTTGGGGGATGGATTTGGAATTATGGAAGGATGGAATTGAGGACTCAGAATTAGAGATTCAAGAGTGATGATGGATTACTCATGATGGAATAGGATAGGATAGGGGGAGAGGGAGATGGAACGAGTATTGTTCTGAACTGTAATTTTATTTGCAGACTCTCGCTGCTGAGAATACACAACTCAATGTAATGCCATTCAATTTGATGATTAATATATAAGCAGAGTTATTATTCCTTCGCATCTTCTGAAGCACTATCGGCAGTGATCACTGGTTAAGGGCCCAAGCCTGGTGGATTCACCTGCTGTCCCTGTACCATTATTTCATGATCTTCACCGTGTGATGGTTTGAATTTATTTCTATTTATCGTAATCATGTAACTTTACTGCTTGGTATTTCCAGATTGAATGAACTGATTTGTTTTATATACTGTACTTAAATTGCGTCGCTGTTCATTTCCTTCATAATAGAGATCACTACTTTTCACCAGCATGTTGTTGAGCTGTTCATTTCATCTTCAAAGCTACGCTGATCACTCCTGTAATTTAACAGTTTTCTGTTCATTACAGTTATATAAGTTTGGCTATTCAGTTCTAATACTTAGCGCTGTTATTCATTTACTTTCTGCAATTATTTAAGCTTGCCTTTCAGCATTCTTCTAGTTAGCACAATTGTCTTATTTTCATTAAGTTGTAGTAATACGATTGATTTAATTCTTTGCACTTTCCAATTGGTTATTTAGTGTTGTGTGTGAGATCAACAACTGTAAAGGACATTGGCTATTGCTGCCTAAGTTCTCAGATTGTGGATCTTATTTATGCTTGATTTAATTTATATCAGTTAAACAAGGAATGAGTTATCGCTACTGCATCCTTGATTGATAAGTGGTTGTAGTTTTCTGAATGCATGATTTAAGTCTTAAAGTGCTTTGCTGTAAGTAGATCTCATTTTGAGCATTCATTTACTTTTGCATTTTAAGCACTATACTACAAAACATTACTCTTGAGTAAGTAGCCGCCTCAGACTGAGTACACTCTTGAAACAAAAAGTCGTCCTTGGGTTGACAATTAATGTGAAGATAATTAGGACCTAAAAAGACACCTTTTTATTGCTCGACAATGGCGTAGTGCAGTTCGCTGCACAAATATTGGCTGACAAAATCATGAGGAAATGTTGCGCTGATGAAGTGCCAGCGCCAGTAGTCTCTTTGGCTGCACAGTGTGCCAAAGGGGTCTAATAAAATTAGGCTTAATACCTACGTCATGAATTTGTGGAGGACAACAGAGACACACATGATGAGGGTAAGGTGTTACACGTGGTTGTTGTTCTTGTTCAAATTGGTGGCCTGGAGGATGCCCAAAGAAAGTTAGTTCCCTCAGCAGGACTCCGATATACTTGAGGCCGAGAATTTCACTTCATTGTGGGCCACCGAAGACCCCAAGCTCATTATGGAGACAAATATATTTTGGGTCTTATTTGAGTTAGACCTGAGGATGGGGATTAACAAACAAGCAAGTTTATCACCAAGTTTGCACATGCAGTACAACAATGTTGCATATTTCAAGGCATATTTTCATAATCTGCACATCCGCGCGAAGAAATATGCCACACACACATGGCACAAGTTTCCATACTTAGTTGCTGAGGATGATATTTTGGGAGTCGTCAGTAAATGGTTGAGTGATTGGCTGACCCCCTCTGATGTTGGCACATGAACTAGTAAGGCTGCTGAAGGCGTAGTAGCATAGATCATAGAAATGACAACAACAAAAAAATAGAAGAAGAAGGAAGCACATAAGGCTTATGTAAAAGAAAAGGCACGCAACAGAAAGAAGTTGCTGAAAGGGAGAAACAAGTAACCAAAGAACAAGCCTCTGCCAAAGAGACTGGTGTGGTCAAGGAAAAGACTGCCACTATGTCGCATGCCACCATTGACCTCAACGAGTCATGCAAAGAGTGCACAAATGTTGAGGGTGAAATAGAGGGAGAAGAGGACGGGGGCACGGTCTTGGAGTCCCCTTCATCGTCAAGAAGAGGAAAAAGAGGAGTTCTAAAGGGTCGCATAAGAAGAAGAAGTCAAACAAATTGGTGAGCGCGATGCCTTTGGTCCCCACTGAGGGGGACCTAGGTGAGATTGGTGATGTGGTTTGTGATAAAATGGAGAATCTTTAGGGACACATTGAAGAATAGTACCACAAAACCCTGTATAAAGTGTAGTAGGGCCTGTGGGAATTGTAGGTCCAAATAAGTATCGTTCAAGTAAGTGCAGGACAGGTGAGCCTAAAGAAAGCAAGCCTGAAATAAGAAATCAAGCTTTCCTTAGCAATGTTCACCATAGACCTTCACATAGTGTAGTTACCAGAGGGGTCGTTGCATGTCGAGGGATCAAAAGGTAGGGCACACCTCTTACACATGAAGGACTTGAGTTTGAACCTAGTGATGCTTCCTATTCAGACATTGCATGAGATGCAGAAGGGGTATCAGATGATCTCAGAGTTTGAGAATGACACGCACTGCTGATCATCAACAAGTTCAAACCCAATAATCAGCAGATGTTCGAGGAAAATTCGCAGGCCTTGAAAGAAAGGGAGGAAGTGATGGCGTGTAGTCACTAGTTAGAAGCAACAATAGAACAGGTCTCTAGTGAGCTTCCTGATCTCTTGATTCCAGTAGATGCGGCCTTTGTAGAGAAGACTCAGATGCTAGTTGCCGCAGTCAAGGAGTTGAAGGAGGAAATTGGAAAAGTTAGATTTGAGCTACAATTATAGATATTTGAACTCCAACTTAAGCTGTAGCCAACCACACCTCTAGAAGTCAGAGAGCTACGCGAGGCTACTATTAAAGAAGAGATGGCAACCAGAGAAGCTGCAGTCAAGGGCTGCACTCATTGATTCAAACAAGCCATGGAATTGTGGACCTCACTGCAGGAGGATCCAACTCTGTAGAAGATTGAATCAAATATCCAAGAAAAGCAGAGGCAGTTCGACAAGATCAGGTTGAAAACACAAACGTTAGCACCAGTGAAAAGGTTCACAATATTAAAGGAGGGTAAGCTCATCCACAACGAGATCGATGAGTTGCGTTGGAAGGAAGCCATTATATCTTCAAGGACACAAACCTAGGCAGATGAGGCAAGTCAGTTGACATTGCCAGTGCAGAGAAAGCTGAAGGCAATGCAAGAATGTAAACCTAGAAGTTGGGGGATCATCAAAACCCACTACAAGAAAGAACAAGGAAAATAGAAAACAAAAATGGAAAGAGAGGAAGAGAAATATTGTACAAAAGACCAAATCTTCATGCACTCACTACAAGAAGGAGGGGCATGATGATGAACATTGCTGGATTTTGCATCCAGAGCTGAGGCCCAAGAAGTACGATGGCAAAAAGAAGAAGACTACTACAATTATTCAAAAAGATTTGGGGTCAGACTCAGGGATGAAACAACAATCACAACCATTGGTATAAAAGGTTAAAAATTCTAAAGCATCTACTAGTAATTCTGCACAATCTACTGATAATGAAGAAAATGAGAGGAAAAGACATGAGCTTTTTCATATTAGAGTCATTTCGAAGCATCAAAAGATTGATACTTTGTTTGATAGTGGCTCACAAGTAAACTTAAATTCTGAAGCAATTGTGAAGAAGTTGGGATTACTAACCACACCTCAGAAGAAGCCATATCCATTAGGCTGGTTATGTGATAAAGCAAAGCTACAAGTGACTAGACAATGTAAACTTAGGTTTTCTTTTGGTTCAACATTTGTAGATGAGGTTGAGTTAGATATTGTTCCTTGGATATATGTGGAATTGTTTTAGGAAGTCCTTACTTGTATGATAGAAAAGCTATTTTCTATAGAGCTGAAAACAAGTATCAACATGTTAAAGATGGAATTGAATATATTGTAAGAGCTCATAAACTCAAGAATAATTATACTCTCATAAAATTAGGGTAGATGAAAAGAATTGTAAATTCATGCAAACAATTTTTACTGATGGTTGTGAAGGAAAATAAACCTGATAAAACCAATGTATTTGAGGGCTGTAATGCTAAACAGCAAGTTGATTTAGAAAAATTTGTTTCAGAATATGATATACTATTTCAAGAACCTAAAGGTTTTCCACCCAAAAAGGAAATAGTACATGACATTAATTTGCAGCAAGATGCTCCATTGCCTAACATCGAAATGTACAGGTTGTCTGCTTTAGAGAATGCAGAAATCAAGAAGCAGGTACAGGAGCTTCTCGAAAAAGGGTTCATAAGACCTAGCACATTGCCATGTGGGTCTCCAATTGTCCTGGTGAGAAAGAAAGATGGCTCATGGAGAATGTGCATTGATTACCAATTACTGAATAAGATAACGATAAAAAATCATTATCCCCTTCCTTGCATAGATGATCTACTAGATCAATTGAAAGAAGCTGTTAATTTTTCCAAGTTGGACTTGCATAGTGGCTACCATTAGGTCAAAGTTGCAAAGCAAAATGCATGGAAGACTACTTTCAAAACAAAGCAGGGATTGTATGAGTGGTTGGTTATGCCTTTTGGCTTGACTAGTGCTCCTGCTACTTTCATGAGAGTAATGAATGATGTACTCAAACCTTTTATTGATGATTTTGTCATTGTATATTTAGATGACATTCTTATATTTAGTAAAACATGGGAAGAACATTTGAAGCATGTAAAGTAGACTCTAGATGTTTTGAAAAGAGAAAATCTTTATGTTAAGCTCTCAAAATGTGAATTTGGAAAAACATCTTTGAATTATTTGGGTCATATTGTAGGGGGTGGTGAATTGAAGATAGATCCTTCTAAGGTTGCGGCCATTGTAAACTGGCCTAAACCCAAATCTGCTACAGAAATTAGAAGCTTCCTAGGAGCAACACAATATTGGAGAAAGTTTATTTCTAACTTTTCCTTGATTGCAGCTCCCTTACATGCTTTAACAGGATTGAACAAGGTGTTTCAGTGGAGAGGCAAATAGCAAAAAGCCTTCAACACCTTAAAACAAAATATTAGTACAACACCAATATTAGTACTGCCCAATCTTCAAAGACCATTTGAGATTGAAATAGATGCCAATGACTATGCCATGGGAGCAGTGTTGATGCAACACGGTAAACCCATATGTTATCATTCTGAGACATTCAATTCTACAGTAGTTAATTATCCCATAAGGAATTGTATGCATTAGTATAGAGTGTGAAAAAGTGGAAACATTACCTAATGGGCAAAGAGACATTTATACATACTGATCATCAACCACTTCAATATTTTCACTCACAAAATAAGTTGCAGCAATCAAGACACGATAGGTGGATGGGGTTTCTACAACATTTTCATCTTGTCGTCAAACATAAAAAGGGCATACACAATAAAGTTGCAAATATGTTGTCTAGACCAATCATAAATACATCTACTATACTTAAGCATAATTCAGTATTGCATGAAAGCTACATTGAACAGTATGCTCAAGATATAGATTTTAAAGATGTATATGCAACTTTAAGTCATGGAAAACAAGTAGAAGAATTGGATTATCATGTTAAGGACCAACTCTTGTATCATTTTGGAAAGTTATGCATTGCACAAACTGAAAGAGTAAAAATAATTCAAGAAGCACACACTTCTCTAATATCAGGCCACTTTGGTGTAAGTAAAACAGTTGCACAGTTGCAAAGATTTTGTTATTGGTCAAAAATGAATGAAACAATTTCTAGATATGTAAGAGGGTGTACCATGTGTGCTAAAAGCAAGCCCAACAATAGAAAACTAGGTTTGTACACTCCACTACCAGTTCCTTCTCATCCTTGGGAAAGTGTTTCCATGGACTTCATTGGGGGACTGCCTAAATCTAGAAAAGGTCATGACTATTTATATGTTATTGTCGATAGGTTCAGAAAAATGTGTATTTTAATACCCTCTAACAAATAGATTACAGCTGAACAAATTGCAAAGTTATTCTTTCATCATGTATGGGTTCATTTTGGATTACCCACTTCCATTATCTCTGATCGAGACTCCAGATTTGTTGGGAAATTTTGGTCGAGTTTTTGGGAATTGATGGACACTAGATTGAAGAAGAGCACAACTTTTCATTTGCAAACAGATGGTCAAATAGAAGTGGTCAACAGGACAATGATCCAGTTGCTTAGAGGCTATTGCAGCAAGCATCCCAAGATTTGGGATGAACACCTATGTTATGTGCAGCATACTTACAACCAAGCTAAACATTCTTCTACACAGAGATCTCCTTTTGAGACCTGTTTTGGTTTCACACCAAGGTCTCCCTTGGATTTTGTCTTTGGTAAAGACATAGCAGTTGATGGACATAGTGATGTGGACAAGGAAACCAAGTTCATTGAACAAATCCAAGAGATTCACGAGGTAGTACAAGACCGACTAGAAAAGAGCCAAGCCAAGTACAAGGCAAGGCATGATAAGCATCGGATTGAGCATAGTTTCCAAGTTGGTGATCAAGTCTGGTTGTATATCAGCAAAGACAGAATGTAAGGTGAAGGTAAGAAGCTGAAGCCGATAAGGTATGGACCTTTCAAGATACTTGAGAAAATCAGTGAGAATGATCTTTGCCTTGATTTATCAGCTTACATACACATCTACTTAGTTGTTAATGCAGAAAGCTTGAGACTGTTTGAACCTTCATTGATTGAAGATCCTGAAGAGCAGAGTCAATTGCCTTCTATTGATGATCTGTTGCCTAATATCTCAATGAATTGCAGGAAGATACAGTTCTGGACAAGAAGGTGAGAACTTCATGCAGAGGGGATGTTGTGTTATGAAACCAGCTCAAGAAAAGATAGTAAAGATAGATCAACACCTTAGAATTCAGCCTCTTCGAGGGGTCAACCTCCTTTACATTACATAAATGAACAATTCTTGGATGATACAAATGAAAAGACCTCCTTTCTATATATAGGAGTCTAAGGGGTCATAACATAATCAGAGCCTACATAACAATAATAATGTACGGGCACAATAATAACAATAGTGGGCTTCTATGGGGCACAACAGTAACAATATGGGCAATAGGGGCACAACAATATTAATAAGGGGTACAACTACAATAGTAATGGTGTAATCACTAGTATTATGGGACCCAACATGCCCCTCTCCTTCAAAAAAAGTGTTGTCTTCAATGCTTGAGTAGTTCTGGATGCTTCTGTATAAAATTCTCACCCTCCCATGTGGAATCTTCAGCAGATAAGTTCTTCCACTTGATAAGATACTTTGAAATTGATCGATTTCATACATGTCGAGTTCTTGTTTCTGTGACTAATTCTGGTTCCAATATAATTTTTCCTTCCTCATCAAGTTCTGGCAATATTGTTTGAACTGGGAGCTTATCACCTATAACCTTATTTAAACATGAAACATGGAAAATTGGGTGCAATCGAGAAGCTACAAGAAGCTATAATTTGTATGCCATAGTACTAATCTTTTGCAACACCTTGTATGGACCATAATACTTTGGTGATAATTTCTTATCCTTCTTAGCTTGCTTGAGGGACATTTTCTTATATGGTTGTAGCCTTAGGAATCCAATCACCTACATCAAAACTTCTTTCACTGCAATGCTGATCTGCCTGTTGTTTCATTCTATTCTGTGCCAACACGAGGTTATCCTTTAAGAGTTGGAGGACTTGTTGTTGATGTTCGATGTGATGTTCCACTGCTTGAACCTTAGAATTTTCTCTTAAATATGATGTGATGGATGGTGGATGATACCAATAAAGTTCCATAAATGGGGTCATTTTTGTTGTTGTATGGAAGGAAGTGTTATACCACCGTTTAGCCAGAGGCAACCATTTGACCCATTGTGTCTATTTATCAGATACAAAGCAACGAAGATATCCTTCCAAACATTTGTTTACTATCTCAGTTTGCCCATCAGATTGAGGATGATAAGATGAGCTATGAGCTAACTGAGTACCAAGACAAGAAAATAATTCTGTCCAAAAATTTCCAGTGAAAATGGGATCTCTGTCACTTACAATAATCTTTGGGTTTCCATGTAGCTTTTGAATTGTTTCCATAAATGCAGTAGAAACTGTACTAGCTTTAAATGGATGTGATAATGCACAAAAGTGTGCATACTTGGTAAGTCTGTCAACTACCACCATGATGACACTCTTTCCCTCAGACTTGGGTAAACCTGTGATAAAATCCATTGTAACCTCCTCCCAACGTTGGCTTGGAATGGATAAAGGTTGTAATAGACCCGGTGTCTTAATTGTTTCAACTTTATTTTGCTGGCAAACCAAACATTCCGCCACAAACTTTTGGATATCTGACTTAAGGCCATCCCAAAAAAAATCCTTCTTAACACTATGGTAAGTTTTTAAAAACCACAACTGCCCTCCTAAGGGAGAAGTGTGCAATTCCATAAGAATCTTTTGTTTTAGCTGGGAATTCTTACAGAGGTATAGGCGATCTTTGTACCATAATGAATCATTTTTCCAACTAAATGTATCCGACGTACTAGAATCTTGTTGTAACTTTCGAATAAGTGCCCACACTTCTTCGTCATTCTTCCATTCCTCCCTTGCTTCATTTACCAATCTGGTTGGATAATAGAAATGGCACACAACAATGCTTCCACATCCTCATCCTTTCTTGAGAGTGCATCTGCCACCACATTTTGCTTCCCTTTTTTGTAGATGATTTCAAAGTCATAACCCAACATCTTTGTGACCCAATTTTGTTTCTCTTCAGAGGATAATCTTTGTTCTAAAAAGTATTTAAGGCTATCATGATCCGTTTTTACCTTGAAGTGTATTCCCATTAGGTAGGGTCACCATTTCTTAAGTGTATGGAGTATTGCCAACATTTCCTTCTCATAAATAGCTTTGTGTAAAAACTTTCCCTTGATTGGACGACTTTCAAAAGCAATGGTTTTTCATCTTGCATTAAAACAACACCAATTCCATTTCCTGAAGCATCACATTCCACAATAAAGGTTTTTGTGAAGTCTGGTGTATCTAAGACAGGTGCTTGGCACATTTCCTCTTTAAGATGTTCGAAGGCCTTTGTTGCTTCTGGAGTCCATGAAAATGCAT
>APFE030390618.1:0-20208 GCA_000404065.3 Pinus taeda | reverse complement strand
CAAGTCAAAGAAAAATGAGGAAAACAATCAAGTCCCCAGTGGAGTCGCCATTTTGTCACGCGGAATGAGTCGATCTTGTGGACAAGACAGACCTTCCTAGAATCTAATGAAGACCTAAGGACAGACAAACCAACTAGACACTATCTTTCTCTAAATGTGCTTTATAAATAATGGCAAACAAATGTGTTTAAGGGCCTACCTCATGTCCAACGCAAGTTTGGAGATGCCTTCGCTTCTTTGATCCAAGTAAGTTCCTTTGTCGCAAACCTGCAAGCACAAACAAGGCAAATAATTAAATAACACCTGAATATCCAATATTGTAAAAAATATTTAACATGAAAGTCAAGGAGTCCATGAAACAAGTAGGATAAGATACTTGTTGAGAAAAATGAGCTTGATTGTATTAATTCAAAAGGAAAGAACCTTACAACCTTTGCCTTGACGCTATACAAGCTCCTTGCAGGGTCCAACAAGAAGTCTCCTCTACTTTGAAAACCTTCACTCACTCCCTAATGGGGCCAAAAAGGTATGTGATCTCTCCTCTTAAGCTCAAATAGGAAGTCTTGATTTCACTAGCATTTACCCTCAAAAGTTTAGCTTCTAACCTTCCTGGCCACTGACCCAATGCCTCAATTTATAGTGCAATGGAGATCAGTTACCAGCTCCTCCTTCAAAGGGATAGAGTCCTCCTTCAAAGGGATAGCTCCTGTCAACAAGGGATTAATTCCTCCTATGATGGGATGCATGAACCACTTGGAGCGAACAATCCACGTAACAAATGCTTCTAGAAAACTCTAGAATTAACCCAAGATGAGTTTTTTAAGATAAAGATTGCGCCTTTTGACTTTTACAGGGGTGCGCACCTTCCCCTTTACATACAGAGCGTATAAGTACACAGATAACTTGAACAAAAGGTGCGGGCCCGCAGGTAAAAGTAAGAGAAAGTGCGGAACCAGAGTTACATTTCTTTTTTGATGTCTTTCTCTCATTTCTCAAGCTTGTTTTGAAGAGCTGAGGATTAAGACTTGCTTAGGAAGCTGGTATAGGTAATGATAGGCCTACACCGACTGCAAATAATCAAGGTGATAATATTTTTGTGTAACACCCACTTCTACTCAAGTGGCGCATGTGCACTCATGGCACAGTCATCGTTTGTCAAAACTTCATTGTTTTCCCATGGTAGTGCTGCCTTAGTCTCAAAAGACTCTCCCTTACTCTTCTTCCTTGGCCACTAGGTTGCATAATGGCCCATCTCCCCACAGTGGAAGTACTTGATCCTGGAGAGATATTTCTTCTTCTGCTTCTCTTGCTTTCCCTTAGATGCTAGGGTCATATACTCCTCCTCTTACTTGACCTTGATCCCTTTGCTGCTACTACCTGTCTTTGATTGTCATCTGATCACTTTCTGGCGAAGAGATGCCCACATCTCGTCCCAAGGTGGGAGAGTCCCTCCACCTAGGATACTATGGAAAAACACTTCCCAATCTTCTAAGACAACATTCAAGGCTATACTCACCATAAGCTCCTGATCTGGTGTCGCTCCTATAGTAGTCAACTAGTCTCGAATCTCATTGAGTCGTCCGAGGAAGGTGTCAATCGATTCACCCTTCTTCATCTAATATGACCTCATCTGGATGTCGAAAATCATTCATCTCTACATAGAAGTATGTTGGTACAAGTTCTTGATAGCCTCCCACATCTCAACTATCATTTCCTTCTCGACTATATGTGGTACCACATGATCCTTGACCCCGTCAAGGATAATGCACTTGTCCCTCGCCATCACCTCCTCGTACTAGTCATTATCATTGGGGTCAACTGGGATAGCTATTACCTTCAAGGCAAAGTTCTTGACATGATTCTTGTCAAGTACGGATAAGATTCTAGCCTTCCAGACTACAAAGTTCGATGCTCCGTCCAGTCTATCCTAGTCTCTTTCCCCATGTAGTTCCATGATGCTGCTTTACTTCCCTCCAAAAGTTATCTGTTAGACTCCTTTGAGTCTCTACTTATCATCTAGAAGTTCTCTTATGGACTCCCTTTGAGTCCTGATTTCCCTCCTAGAAATCATGTTATTGCTTGTTGAGATGCCCCCTACTCTAATCGTCTTATGCAACTACACAACTGATCCAAGTTCCTCAGCTAGAAACCCTTAGTAACAACTCCTCTGGCTCTCCTATGTTAGGTATTGTTCTAACTATAGTACCTCACCATCTCCACTCTGCAATACTTTTTTAGCTTTCTAGACACTAGCATCTGCCTCTCTCTCAACTGCATCAGCCCCTCACTACCTCATGCTAGCTTTGCGTCACCCCAAATGGGTCTGTGTCATCCCTAGGATGCCCCATGTCATCCCTATAGCCCTCTGTGTCAGAAAAATTGACCTTTCTAAGGCTCTACACAACTCCCATATTCTTTTATGTGGCTCTGGCTAGCTCTGCATCACACTTGCTGGGTTCTATGCTACTAGAAACAGCTTCTGTCACCTCGAGACAACTGTTTTCTGCTACTATTGCTCTGCTCAGCTCACGTCTTTTAGTCATCCTATGATCTCCAATCTCGCTCTGATACCATGTTGAAGTTTCTAATTTTAATTCATTTAGAAACCATTCATGCACTTTTTCTGATTTATTCCTACCTACTTGTTATTTTTCTTTAACAAGTTATTTACAAAGTAAATACTGAAAATAAACACCAGTGCATGCTCAACATATTACAGATCAACAACTAAAAGAAACAATGACAAACACACCACATGACACCATTGTTTTTAGACCAATGTCCCTGGAAAAACCCAATGCAGGAAAACCGGTGCAACTATGTGAGGGTTTTATTATTAAGAAATGTCGAAGTACAATCTAGGTGCCGAAACTGCCTACCCAACAGAGAATTTTCTTAGTAGCTATACCTCATAGTTTGAGTGAAATCTTCTAGCTGAAACCCTAGAAAACCCTTCTGGCAGTTCCTCAGCACAAAAATGCTCTGCAACCCTAGCATCTACCCAATCTAGACTACGTCAACCATTCCTAGCTTAGCGCTCACCCTGCGTCAGCCCCAGGAGGCCCTGCGTCAGCTCTGGGAGCCTCTGCATCAGCCACGCTAGCCCCTCTGGTGCTTTGTGTAGCACTTGGCTAGCTCTGCGCGGCCCTGTGTCAGCCCTTGCTGGCTCTATGTCACTCTCCTTGGTTGTTGTGCCTCTCTCCCAGAACAATCTCTGCCTTCTCTATTTCTCTGTACTCAATGCCCTTCAACTACTCTCCTGATCACTGATTCTATCTCTCTTAGCAAACCCCACTCTAAAGAATATAATGACTGATCACTCTAGTGTGTTCTCCAAGTGACCCTCAAGCCTCCTCTTATACTTTTCCTGTTGACATCTCAATGGCCGAGATTAAGTCCCTAACCAATGGCTAAGATTAGATCTGGCTTGATCCATGTCTTTTGGACCATTTTAACGCAGATTCATATTAATACACATTAATATTTTATTTTCCTTAAGTTTAGACTTAGGACTCCATTAAAAATATTAATTATTTTAATATCTACTGATCTATTTAGAATCTACCCAAACCCTTTCTGGTTATTAGAGATCTCATGTGCCCCAACCTCTCCACCAAATTTCGTGGTTGGAGAACATCAGATGTCACCCCAAATCAACGAAGTAAGGCATGTGTATTGTATTTTGGTGTGGTGTGCGATGGGACCAGTTTTTCAAATTTTCTTTTTTTTGAATTAGGATTCAATCTTGAAGTTATATTTTCCAGAAATCAAGCTTCAAATTTAGTTACATGAATTGACTATTGAGGTGTAATGATCAATGCACTTCACTACTAATGGTGGACTTAAAAGTATCTTCGCACAACCAACAAACCATCATTCATGCTGAGAAAAGTTATCAAATTCTCAAAATTCTTTATCTATGGTGAATACGTTTTCACCTTTAAATTTTCTCATGGAATGTTTTCACAGTTGATGGAAATCCTCTTGCATGGAATGACGATCTAATGTGACAGGTCAAGAGAAAGAGACTTTGTTGTTTTTGTAACAAGACATGTTGAGAATATCTAGCTCCAAGGTGTTGCAACAAGAAGAATAGATGAGAGGCAAAGTTTAATTAACATGACATAGAAAGTTGTTGGGTTGGAGACGCATGAAACTTCTATGGTGAGGCTATTGTTACTTTTTTGCTGAAGCCTACCACTTAAACTTTTGCATTTATGTTGAGAGAAATTGTGAAAGTTACTGACACTGTTGGAGGAGAGTTGGACGTGGATCAATAGAGAATTGAGCTTATTTATCAGAGAATATTTGTCATCAAAGGTACTCACCAGGTTTGTTGAATCTTATTCTCCTCTCAATTCACTTCTCTAGCCTATGAATTTGTGAGGCATATTGCCTTATATTTTCCTGTAAATAGTGCTTGTAGGTCGATGAAGTTGATCAAAAGAGTGTTGTCATATGAATCATTATCCAACAATCACCATTCCTTGCACTGCTACAAAGGTTGTTTAGTATAAGGGTGCACTACTACATGTGTTGGTGAACCTACAACTATGGTTTTTGATGCACCTATTTGTTTATCGGAGAACTTGTAACAACTGAAATTTTCGATGTATAATGTTTGTTGGGCACTAAATCAGGCTATCTTTTTGTTGCATTTCCATTACTCTTTTTCACCTTTTTGCATTTATTCACCTATGTTTACTATGCTAAATCCACAAGGTAATCACCCCTTTTTTTCCTATTGGAATATTTTATTAATGAATTAAAGTCACAGGGTTTTTCCTATTCATAGCACTAAAACATATGACTGACCACAGCTTCTAGAGAACAAATACCAATCTCACAATGTCCCGCAGCAGATCCGTAATTCACAGTAATGATCAGCCATAAGGAAGCCATGTAGCTCGAGTCGCAGATCCCCGAACCATTCTTGGACCACTCGCTTATCTTGTTTATCTAGTGTTGGTGTCATTCCAAACCAATGTACATTTCTGGGTATGCGATTACCAGGTTTTGGGGAAAGATGTTGTTCTCCCTCGCTGTGTATAAAAGATAGGTTATTATTTTAATCGGTGGACTCCCCATCAATATTGTAATAGCCCTTTATAGATTAATAAAATATCATCTCTTTCGCTACTCCATTCTTCATTGTGATTAACGCAGTCCTGATAAGGGAGCTAGGCCTGCTCTCCTGATCAGGTGCTGCATATTTCTGTGTGTGTTGTTTTTTATTTTATAGTTGTTGTTATAGCTTGTTAATTCCTACAATTACTTTTCTTGAGTTTTGTAGCTAGTTAAGTTTTGCAGCAATGTTTTGAATCCTAATCACAAACCCTTGGTCAGTAACAGATGGTACGCTTTCCCCTGCATATACCTTGCGTGTTGCCTTGAAAGGATACACACCCAGATTGATAAATTAATGTAGGAAAAGGGTGAGTAGAATTTTCATACCTGGACCCCAAAATTTTGGCACTGTTTCTGGGGAGGCTAACAAGGTGCAAGACATGATCTGAACCAACGAGAGGGTAAATCTCTCATCCTGGGGAGAGAACAAGTTTTCTCACTCTGCTCTAGGTCCTGAGCATAGGTATTCCTTTTGCTTGTTTTTATTTTCTTTCATATTTTTATTGGGACACTCTCTTGTCCTGGGGAGGGAGGAGTATTTTGACGCCCTACTATAGGCCCCGAGTTAGATTTATTTCTTTCAAACCCTTGTGTGTTTTAATTTTGAGAAACCTTAGCTTTTACCCTAGGGAGGGAGGATTCTTTTGATGCCCTGCTTCCGATCTGGTACTATTAGGTCTTCTTGGAGTCATGTGTTTGTTCTTGGTTCTGGTCCTAGGGATGGAGGAGTCCTTTGATGCCCTGCTCTGGGCCCTGAACCCTAGATTCCTGTGTTTTTAGCTGCCTCTCTTTTTGTAAGCTCTTTTGTTGTGGGGAAGGAATAGTCCTTTGACACCTTACTTCAAGACTAGAGCGTTGTAGGTTGATACCCAGACCTTCTATCATATCAACATTTGTATGAACAAAGAACCAAATAAGAGGGCCAGAGGAGGAGCCCTAGAATGGGGAGGACCAGACTTGGGAAGAAAGACTTATATCCAGCAAATTATAGCGAAAGATAAATCAGAACCATCCTCTCGCACAACTGTGAGACCAGGTGCACGGAGAATAAAGTCCAAGGGACAATCAGTAGATCAACCAATGATGTCTACAAAATTCTATGGTGATTCGATACAAGAAGACGCTCCAATAGATGATAAGACATCCAGTAGTATACCTGACCAAGGGAACATAATGCTGGCAATAGAAGGGGAAGAGGTTGCAAGTAGAACATCAACAGGGTCAGGCCACTCCAGCAAGGGAAAGGAGGTTGTAACCAAGAAATCAATTCATTAGGATGTAGGAGAAGGGAACAAATGGGCACTTGCATTACCAAGGGACTGAGGAAGTGCTATCAAAGAAACCCAAACCTGAGTGGTAAGGAAACCTTGGCCATCTTCCACAGAGCCTATTGAAATACCCAGCAGTTATTGGACGATATTTATGGATCCTACAACCTTCACCATCGAATTTCGAATTAGGGATCTCGGAGATGGTGCGCCCACAGATCCTATTCCATTAGCATCCCTACCAAGCTTTCATGGGCTTGTTTCAGATGACCCCGACACATTTTTATTCAAATTTGACATAGTGTGTCAAGGGTATGACTACATGACAGACGCCAAGAAGTTAAAAATTTTCCCTGCTACATTAAAAGGGATAGCTCTACAATGGTTCATGGGCCTTAGAGGAAGCTCCATTTCCACATGGGATGATATGTGAACAGCTTTTCTGGAAAAACACCAAGATTACTGCAAGTCCCGGAACATCAAGGAGGAACTTTTTCAGTTCACATAGAAAGAAGACGAGAGCTTGGAAGACTTTGTGGACAGATTAAGTAGACATTATAGAGGTAACGTCACTCTGACCTGGATAGGGATATTTTAAAAATTATCTTCCTCCAAGCTTTTCGTGAGGACTCTTTGGAACTGTTGAACATCGTAGGAAAGGGAGGCATCTCCAAGGAAAGCTTCAAAGCTATCTGTGAACTATGCATTAAGTGCTTGAGAGGGCTCACAAGAAACAAACAAGGGATTCACTCAACAAAGGTGTCTGGTGGGGGTGTTACAAAGGCAGAAATCAAAAAACTACTAGACAATTTCAGAACGGATAGCCTGAGTACTTTGTCAGCACAGATGGATAGACTACAAGTAAAACAAAAGCAACTGGAATTGGAATGGACCATGGCTAGATTCTACTAGAAGTGTAGAAAGAAGCATCCAGAGAGGGAATTTCCATTAAACTCCATAGAGGAATGTGCAATCGGCGAATTAAATCATGCAACAAGCTCATATCCCTCCTTGCTAGGCCTGAAAGCAGTATTTCAAGGAACAGGGGAAGAAATGGAGAAAGTGTACCTAATGGGGTCTAGAAAGCCATGGTAGCCTCGATCACCAATGGGAAATCAAGGTATGTACTCAAACCCATCTCAATATTTTAGTAATTTCAATATGAATCCTCAGTCCATGCCCTATCCTCCCATGTGGCCACAGTACTAGTTTCCACCTTGGCAGCAGTGGAACCTCAAGCCGGTTTGAGCTCCCCATGGGCTCCAAATTGGCGAGGATCCTCTCCTAGGAAGTTTCCTCAGCCGATGCCATAGCAAAAATTCAAACTACCCTCTAATGAGCCTCCCGGTAGTCAACCTACCCATCCTCAGCTTCCAATCCAACCTAACCCGAATCCCAATAATAAGGGAGCTCATCAAACTGACACTCTTAACCTACCTTCTTATAACATTTCCACTATAGAGTTGTATGAAATGAATTTGTGATTAGGATGAATAGTAGATGTTCAACCTCCTCCCATTATCATTGAATAGCTTGATAGTGAAGGTAAGGAATTAGAATTAATTAATAAAGAGCCAAAACAAATTGGTAGAAACCAGGTGCCTCCTATAAAACAACATCAATCTGAACCATCTTATCTAGAGAGACTAACTTTGAATAAATCAAGCCCTCAAGCTAAATTTGATTTATTAGGTGAATTATAGAACTTATTTGTCAAAATTCCCCTATTACAAGCTATGAAGGATGTACCGATATATGCAAAGACTCTTAGGGAATATTGCTCAAAGAAACTTGTAAAGAAATCCAAAGACCCCCTTACTATTCATGTCATGGGAAAATTATCAGATGTTATGATGGAAAAGTCAATGCCTGTAAATTATGGAGATCCAGGGAACCCAATTCTGATAGTACAAATTAATGGGGTAGAGATTCCGAATGTACTAGTAGACCTGGGTGCTGCCATTAACGTTATCACCACTAAAACTATGCATACATTAGGTCTTCGTAACTTGAAACATACAGCTACAGTGTTGGAACTTGCAAAACAATCTATAGTAAAACCTATAGGGAAGTTAGAATATGTAACAATTTTAGTGGATTCATGGCACTATCCCATAGATTTCCTTCTTTTACATATGCAATCTTCATTGGGTGGCCATCCTTTGATTTTGGGTAGACCATGGCTGGCTGCTACGGATGCTTATATTGGGTGTTGTCTAGGGCACATGGTTATTTAAAATGGGCACAACACTAAGAATTTAGTGTTATACCCACTTGCAAATCCAAACCCATCCACAAAACCAACAGGTAGCAAGAAAATTTTATCTAGGAAGGAGCCTAAAATGGAAAATGAGGAATTAAGACCAGTCCTCACTATTGGACAGGCCCTTTAGTTAAAAATGGAATTGGAGGATGATGTAATCACCTCTTTCATGGATGATCCTTGGTCTGTTTCAAAGACAAATCAATAAATCCTAGAATCTATCCTAAGCTGTGAGACACAGGAAACTATTGAAACAGCAGAAGGATCAGAGGAGCTACCTGTTGATGCACCCCATGGAAGCGTCCCAGTGGAAGTAGAACAAGGAAAAACCCCGAATATTAATCTAGACCTGTCAGAATCCTAGAAGAAACAACTTGTAGATGTCCTTCAGAAACATAAAGAATCCTTTGCCTAGGATTACTCAGCCATGAAGGGGATTCCTACTAATTTATACCCATCAATATACATTAACGAAGATTTCCATCCTACGAGACAACCTCAAAGAAGTATGAACCTTGCATTGAAAAATGTTGTGAAAGAAGAACTTCAGAAATTACTGGACATAGGTTTTATTTACCTCATTTCAGATAGCCAATGGGTCTCTCCATTAGTAATGGTCCCCAGGAAAAATGGTAAATGACAGATATGTGCGGATTATAGAGAATTAAATAAGGAAACGTAGAAAGATCCATTTCCTTTACCATTTAATGAACAAGTTCTGGACACATTGGTTGGAAAAAAGTTTTTCTCTTTCCTAGACGGATTTAGTGGGTATAACCAGATCCATATAGATCTCGAAGATTAGGAAAAAACCACTTTCACATGCCCCTAGGGAGCATTTGCATACCGGGTCCTTCCTTTTGGCCTGTGTAATGCACCTGCAATGTTCCAGAGGGCAATTTTGGGGATCTTCTCTATTTTGGTCGATGATAGCATTGAAATTTACATGGATGACTTTAATCCATATGGGGATTCATTTGTAGAAGGGTTGAAAAACTTAGAAAAATTTCTTGAAAGGTGCATTCAAGTGCCTGTCTCCTTAAGTACAATAAAATGCCATATGATGATGGAGGAAGGAAGTGTTTTGGGAAATTTTCTCTCGGCTGTAGGAATCCGGATGGACTCAGCTAAAATAAAGGTAATTATACACTTTCCGATACCAAAAACACCCACCCAGGTACGCAGATTTATTGGTTGTGCTGGTTATTACAGGCATTTTATAGAAAATTTAACTAAAGTAGCACATCCACTCTTTCAATTGTTGACAAATGATGCAGATTTTGTGTGGACAGATGACTATAATGTAGCCTTCATGAAAATCAAGGAATTGGTCTATAGTGCTCCAATCCTTAGAGGATCAGAGTGGGCATTACCCTTCCACATTCACATGGATGCTTCCCAAACAGAGGTTGATGTAGTATTAGGACAACAAGAGGATAGGGTACCATATGCAGTTTACTATGTTAGTAAGAATTTGTCTCCCGCTGAATTAAATTAGACAGTGATTGAAAAAGAGTTCTTTGCTATCATCTACGCCATCAACAAATTTCGGGACTATATTACCAGGTATCCTACCTTTATACATATTGATCATGTAGCTATCAGGAATTTAATGAATAAACCTGTTACCCATGGTCACGTTACAAGATGGCTTTTGCTACTACAGGATTTTGACATTACTATAGTAGATAAATCAGGGAAGGACAATGTGGTTGTAGATTTCCTATCTAGGATAGAAAATGATGGTAATAATACAATAATTGAAAATAATTTTCCAAACTAACATCTTTTTGCAGTTTCTACTAACACTCCGTGGTATGTAGATATTTATAATTATCTTTCTACAGGGAAGGTGCTTCGTCATTTGTCATATAAGGAGAAAAGGAAGATTATTCATCATAGTACCTGATATTCATGGATGGCAGGGTATCTCTTTCATATAGGGGTTGACCAATAGATTCAGCATTGTGTGGTAGAAGATGATATCTATGAGATATTGAAGGCTACCCATGACAACCCTTGTGGGGGACATTTTGCAGATAAGAGAACAGGTCATAAAGTGCTATAGATGGCTTACTACTAGCCTTCCATTGTTTGTGATGCTAGGGATTATGTTCGTAGATGTGATAGCTGTCAACGGATAGGACAACCTGGGAAAGCAGATGAAATGCCTCTACAACCCCAGGTAGTCCTCATACCTTTTGAGAAATGGGCCATCGATTTTGTTGGACCTTTCAATCCACCTTCTCATCAGAAAGCTTACATCTTGGTCTACATTGATTATGTGACTAAATGGGTAGAAGCCAGAGCAGTTGCAAGAGCAACAAAGCAAGTAGTGGCAAACTCTCTTTTCAAAGAAATATTTGCTTGATACGGTAATCCAAGGTAAATTGTGTCAAATGGAGGGATGCAGTTCACATATCACATGATAGGGAAGCTAATGTAGAAATATGGGGTCAAACATCGAGTGAAAAACCCCTATCACCCCCAAGCGAATGGATAGGTACAAAATACAAACAAGATATTGGAAAATATCTTGATAAAAACAGTGGCAAGTCATCATTGGCACTGGGCACAAAAACTTCTAGAAGCGTTATGGATGTATATAACAACATGGTGGAATACAACCGGGCTTTCTCCATTCAAATTAGTATATGGGAAATCCCCCTTGTTTCCGATAGAATTTGAGATCAGTACACTCAAAACAGCTCTAGAAGTAGGCCTAGACCTATTAGAAGCATAGAAACATCGACTGCAACAATTGAATGAGTTGGAAAACATTTGATCAGTCGCTGTCCAAAAGACTACTATTGTTCAAGAGCAGAGAATGAAATGGCATGATAAATTTATCAAAAGTAAGCTGCTTCATGTGGGAGATTGGGCGTTACATTATGACTCTCAATTTAAGGATTTCAAAGGCAAGCTTCTCACTCACTAGATGGGACCATATTAAGTGGACGCAGTGTTCGACAATGGAATGGTTAGACTAATTACAATAGATGGGAATCATACCTCATTGTTGGCAAATGGACACCATTTAAAACTATACCAACGTCCAGCCTCTAGAGATGCCTTTGTCAAACACCTTTCTAATTCATCTGATTAAATGGTTGTTGGAATAAAGGACACTCTCACTCTACTCTAAAATAATATTAATAAAATAAATAAATAAATAAACTTCAATATATATATCTATATATATATATATAATATATATATTATATATATATATATTTATATATATATATATATATATTATATATTATATATATATATTATAATATTATATATATATATATATATATTGTTATTGTTATTGTTATTACTTACTTGTTTGTATTTTGCAAGAATAACAAACGAATATGACTAGGATAAATGTAACACTCGGCGCTATTACTCCGTTGGTGCTGTTACTCTGCAACTGTCGTTGCTATGTTGGTGCTTTTACTCTACCGGTGCTGCTACTCCGTAACTACTATTACTCCGTCCGTGTTGTTACTCTGCAACTATTGTTTCTCTATTGGTGTTGCTACTCATTAACTATTGTTACTCCACCGGTGTTGTCACTCTGAAACTGCCATTACTCCGCCGGTGTTGTTACACCATAACTGTTGTTACTCTGTCGTTGTCGTTACTCTGCCATTGCCGTTACTCTGCCATTTTTGTTACTTCCTGTTGCTATTACTCACTATTGTTGTTACTCCGTTAGACATTTTGTTGTTGCTCAACCACAAGGAAGGTCGCCAAGTACGTCTTCACTAACTTTTACAGATTTAATTAAAATATTCCAAAAAGACATTAATACATTCTGTGGATGACCGTAATGAAGTTCGGGGGGAACCATCATAAGAAATGACAGCATACCATGAAAATGCATTCATGACACATGATTCATACCAAACTAAATCTAATGATTATTTTATGTTGTAATCATGACCTCGATGCCTTGGAATGCGTATTCATATGCGAAGACTCATAACTAGTCACCTCACCAACACGCTGCATTAAACCACTAGAATATCCAACAATACTTCCATAACCCACCATCATTCTGAAACATACTAGTACTGTTTCATCCATTTTCCCCAAAGTGACCATGATGTTATTACAATTGCCAATGGTTTGGATCCCTGTCATTTTCCCTTACCAGCTAATTGCATTCATCGTGTTGATCTCGCCTCTACAGTGTTGGGTGGTCGGTCTATGCGCCATGAGCTAGAAGATAAAAAGAGAGTTTGGAACAGCCAGGAGGTATGGCAAGTCTTTGAGAATGCAATTTGGAACATTTACTTTGACAGGTTGAGAGGGTCAACTTAAGAAATTACGGCAGAATTTGCAGTCAAACTGGGAGAAGAAATCTCTCGGGTCCACGGGATAGAAGTCCCTCTGATGGAGGAAACCATTGTAGAAGTTAGCAGGCTCCCTCAAAATGGGTAGCGATGGTTTTCAAGAAATACTTCCCTCCCAGAGTTTCCCAAAGCCTTTTTGCAGCCAGGAGAAAGCATCGCGCAGAAGGGTTGAGGATACGACCAACACTCACTACCACATCCATGGGGAGCGGTATCAGAGTTTGTCATAAAATATGTAACTTGTGAGGGGAGTTACTTCACTGTATTCAAATATCATCTTCGAATATTAGCTCACTTCTGATTCCCCCAAGCAGAGGCCTTTTCACTAAATTTTCCTTATTTCTTACTGAGAAGTCTTCAATTGATGGCACATTTGTCTCAAAGGTTGCAACAGGTGTTGGCAGTCATTACCCACCATGGGCTAATCCCGCTGTTAATAATGAATGCCATCAAACGAATCTTGATCCCGTGAGAATTGTTTCGGGATTCCACAGAGGAAGAGATAGCAACCATTGTGGCCGCCAGGGGATATGAACCAGAAGCCATGGAGGAAGAAAATGCAGGAGAAGATGATTATGTTGACTAAGAGGAGCCAGAAGAGATGGAGATGGAAGTTGAAGAATTCGAAGAAGAGGCTACTCCCCAAGAGCAAGCTGAAATTTTGGAACCGATAGAAGACGCAGGAGTCGACACAGAAAGGTCCACTAGTACTATGGCCGACGCTAATCCACAAGAACTAGCCTCGACTATGGAGCTAGGAGAGCAAATTGATAGCATGAAAACCGTAGAGCTAGTACCACAACAAGCAAGGATAGGAGAATCAGTCGATATTGCGACTGAAGGGACCACCATGGAGCTGATGGAGGAAGACAACCCGAATGAAGAAGAGGTCGTGACCACCCCAACCATAGAACCAATGGAAGAGGAGGAACTAGGACAAGAAGGACTTGGAGCTGGGAAAACCATGGAACCTATGAAGGAAGCTCTGGGAGAACTAGGGCATGAGGCTGGTGTTGATCCACAAGAACCAGTGTCAACCTCAGGACCGAACACTGAAAATCCCTGCTATTTTTCCTTTTTCTCCTCCATCTTAAGAGGAGCAAGGGTATCTCGTCCCCCTTGGTACATAGAAGAATATCTCGCTATTCCTCTTGCTTTGAATTTATCACAAAGACCACAACCGGGTGGGATAGATACCGCCCAGGTAACAAGTACCTTGGAGCCAAAAAGGAGAGAAGAGGGAGAGGTCCCTGAGGTGGGGAAACTGGGAGGGGTTCCAGCAGAAACATTAAGAGGAGAGAACCTCACAAGGGTACCACCAGTCATGGTGAGCACACAATAAAGGGTAGAAGCTGTTGGCGAAGAGGAGTAACCAAGCGAAGCGGTCCCAACAAATGAGCTAGTGGTAAAACCAAGCAAGAAGGCCATGAAACAAGAAATAATCGAAGAAGAACAAACAGTGGAGGAAAACCTAATAGTCAGCATGGCGGAAACTATCCTCGGGTATTTACCTCCAGCTGCCAAAACTAAGGAAGTTTTGGTTAAGCAAGAATGGATGGAGCTGTGTGAATAGAGAAAACTCCTTGTCAAGCAAAAATACTAGTTGCAATTTAAAGAAACAATGCGACATAAGATGGAGGTCAAGAAACTAAGGAATCAAGAACACAAAATGTAGAAGCGAATGAAGAAATACAAGCAACAAGCCAAAAAGTCCAAGGCCATAGTAGTAGAAGTAGAGACTCAGGTGAACCAGATAGCCATGACTTCTGCTACCACTCAAATAGACCTAATCGAGCAATTGTTTGAAGACCGTGAGTATGCCTTAATGGCCGAAGTGAAAACTTGGAAATTTACTGCAGCTCAGTATCAAAATGAGGTCAGAAGAACTCAGGAATGAGCATCCACAACCATTTTTTAATATGTGGAGCACATAGATGTCATGAAATTGAGGCATGCGAAGCAACAAATCAAGATGGAGCAGCTAGAAAAGCAAGTGGCAAAGCTGAGAAATGATAAGGAGTATATGTTTAACTTGGTGCAAGAGGTGATGGCATGTCCTCCTCCTACATTTTGTTATTCTCTATTCTTGCATGAAGGTTTTCTTTTATTCTGCATGGAGAGCATAAGAATGAAATTAGTCATGAAATAGAGGACAATATACAATTCCTCTGCATAATGAGGAGCCATGATGTGCCAACTCAGAATTTGATGTGTGAGTTTTACCTTCATGGGTATCTACTATGCATGGACAGAGAATTTAACTCTATCCCATATGTGGGAGACATTCATTTGAGGGCCCTCACCTCTTATACTTTTAATCATATCAGTTGGTAGAAGGCCTTTAACACATTTGAGTCCAATCAGGTTACAGAGCCATTTATAGTAAGAGGAGAACATGAAAGGTCAATCACCATGCTCACTAAACACAACACCTTTTTGGGAATAGAGGGGAGCAGAGAAAGAATGCTGAGGACACAAAAATGGTGCCTTGATCTTTGTGTCAGGCAATTAGTCACATTTCAATATGAGGTCCTTAATTGTTGTCAGAAAAGGTGGATGATTTCACCTATAGCTGTCCAGAACAGGGAACCTTTTGGGGCACCAAATTTTGCATGAGCACTCCCCAGATTGCCCAGGTATGTTTCATGTGTCCGAACATGCGGGGTCCAATGTATGGGGATCCGGTTTCAGTTCCCCACTATCTGGTTGCCAGTAGAAAATTACACCCGAGCATATAATGTTTTGGGAGATTTGTGGAAGGAAGTCCTCATCTTAGATGGTTTTAAAGTTCTAGGGATAGAGATGGCTAAAGAGTACGATCTCGCACTACTCTAGGAGGCCAACAATCTACAAAACCCAGACCTACAGAGGTGGCAAACTGCATGAGGGCATGTAAAAGGCTAGTTGGGGGGAGATGTTGGGCACCAAATCGGGCTATCTTTCTATTGCATTTCCATCACTCTTTTTGACCTTTTTGCATTTATTCACCTATTTTTACTATGCTAAATCCACAAGATAATTACCCCTTTTATGTCTATTGGAATATTTTATTCTTGAAGTAAAGTCATGGGGTCTTGCATATTCACAACACTAAAACATATGTTTGACCGTAGCTTCTGGATAACAAATACCAATATCATAGCATCACGTAGCAGATCCGCAATTCATAGCAACGACCAGCCATAAAGAAGCCATGTAGCTGGAGTTGCAGATCCCCGTACCATTCTTGGACCACTTGCTCATCTTTTCTATCTGGGGTTGGTGCTGTTCCAAACTAATGTACATTTCCGGGTATACGATTACCAATTTTTGGGGAAAGATGTTGTTCTCCTTCACTGTGTATAAAAGATAGGTTATACTTGCAATTGGGGGACTCCCCATTGATATTGTAATAGCCCTTTACATATTAATAAAATATCATATCTTTTACTACTCCATTATTCACTCTCATTAACGCAACCCGAATCAGGGAGCTAGCCCCGCTCTCCTAATTAGGTGCTGTGTATTTTTGTGTGTGTTGTTTTTTATATTATAGTTGTTATTATAGCTTGTTAATTCCTGTAATTACTTTTCTTGAGTTTTATAGCTAGTTAAGTTTTACAACAATACTTTGAATCTTAATCACGAACCCTTGGTCGGTAATGGATGGTATGCTTACCTCTGCATATACCTTGCACGTTTCCTTGAAAGGATATGCACCTATATTGATAAATTAATGTAGGAAAAGGGTGAATAGATTGTTCATACCTGGACCCCAACAATGTTCTTACTTATGGATATTCATCCTATCAACCTTTTTCAAATCCACATCCTTTAAAACCTGGTTTAAATCAAACAGTTTAGGGCTCACAATGAGATTACTATATTTTTCCAAATTGTGCCTGAGATTTATACTCATCTTGGTTTAAGAGTCTGCTGATGTGATTATTCATGTAGAAGTTGAGATGGGAATGATTAGAGAAATTGTTCCTGAATCATCCTCTGGTATCATAACTCTCTTCCCCTATCTCTGAGACTATTCCTTCTATCTTGTTGTTTCTTCCACTTTCCTGCATGTCTTTTCATTGTTGTAGTCATTGTGGGTAGTGAAATTTTATTTCTGTGCATTGAATTTTACTTGCATCAGAATTCTTTCTATTATTCTTTTTTCAATAAAAAGAAAGGATTTCTAGTGTTTGGTCGACCATCCATATTTTTTAGTTGAATTGTGTATTTTATGGGTTTTGATCTGTATGTAGTGAATCCGCTTACTTGTGGTTGGAAATGAGTCACCCTGGATTTTTGTCAGCATTGCTACATTGTGAAGGAACCAACCAAAAAAAAGGGAGCCACAATAGAGATCCTTACAGAGATTAGCCAACGAACCTGAATGGACTATGCATAAAGGAGACTCAATGAGTGGAAATGACTACGCCCAAAAATTTCCAAATTTCATGAAGTTTGAAAACAAATCGTGCATGGTGCATGTTTTAAAATAAAAATTTAAAAATCATTCACCTTTTTCAAGTAATTTCATATCACTTTATAAGTGATGTCATAAAGTGTTTTTTTTTTTAAGTTAAAGGGATTGAAAAAGTAACATGAGGATAAGGAGTGTTTAAAGTAAAGTAAAGGGATTTGAAATTTTGAGATGTGATTATTCTTTAGGTAATGGAGTGATAGGATAATAAGGTGTGATTTTTGTAATTTTGCAATGATTTGGAGTGATAAGAAAATTTTCTTTTGAGGGAATGTCAATATTGTAATCCAACGTATTATTTTACTTTGAAAGAGGATGAGTTGAATCATTGAATTTAGGATTGTAATTAAACTTTGGATTGCATTATTGGTGGTACCTGAATCCATAAGGTGTCATAAGAGCAAGCGAGCATGATAATCAAGCGAGCATGTTAAAGACCAAAATAGGTAAAGGAGGAAAACATCTTCAAAGTGAAGAGCTAGAAATTAAATAATTGTGTTGGGTCCCTATAATACTAGTGATTACCCCATTACTATTGTAGTTATACCCCTTGTTAATATTGTTGTACCCCTATTGCCCCCATATTGTTATTACTGTGCCCCATAAAACCCCTTTATTGTTATTTTTGTGGCTTTATATTATTATTGTTAGGTCGGCTGGTTTATATTGGTGACTTAGACTCCTATATATAGAAAGGAGGTTTTTGTCATTTTGAATCATCCAAGAATTGTTTCATTTATTAATGTAAGGAGGTTTCCCTCTCGAAGAGGCTGAATTCTAAGGCGTTGATCTACCCTTTTCTATCTTTTCTTGAGCTGGTTCCATAACATTTGGTATCAGAGCTTTGGATTCTAGGGTTTCGCTGCTCCAAACAGGTCATCGTGGAATTTTCGCTATAATTTTTTTTTTGTGACGTTTCAGAAGTAAAAAAAAAAACCCATTTGAGAAGAATTCGTGCTGAACCTTGGGTCCGAATTTCAGAGCTTTGTTCGGAATATTTACGGAGATATGATCTGAGGAAGTTGGTCTTTTTGTAGACTTCTGAATTACATTCAAAACAGGTGACCTGGGGAAAATCGTCATAGCTCTCTCTCTAAGCATCGGATTAAAATTTCATTAGAAGGTACAGAAAGAGGACGGACTGTAGTTTCGTTTGTGCATTTTTCAGATCTAAAGGTCGGAAAAGTGACTCGTGGCATGTCGTGCAAGTTCTCCCTACTGAACTAGTCTATAATCAAGTCACTATGGGGGATTTCGCATAACTATTCCTTGGAGAATCTAATTTGGGTCAGACTTGTGGCATTGGAAAGAGGACACAGAGGGCTACTACAGGTCACAAATTCAGAACTAGATGATTGGAAAGTACAAAGATACATCAGAGGCAATATCGAGCTCCTATAAAGTGAAAAAAGGTGTGTAGATTTTCTTAAATTTTTGCTTAAGTGGTTTGAAAATTTATTTTGAAGGAATTCAAAGGGCATAGTAGAGCATTATTATCGGTAACTGATGCCCCGAGGAAAAAAAATGCAAACACCTAGTAAGGAACCTGAAAGCTCTAGCATGACTCATGAAGAAGAGGAAGAAATGCTACATGATATATCAAAATTACAAGACCAAGTGAAAAAAATGTCAGCCTCACAAAAGCTAACAGAAGCTAAGATAAATGGCATGCAATCTAAGATAAAGTGCGTGGAAGCTAATATGGATGATTGGAAGACAAATTTGAAGACAGACATGGACGATTTGAAGACAGATTTGAAGACAAACATGGATGATTTGAAGACAGATTTGAAGACAGACATGGACGAATTGAAGATAAATATGAATAAGTTGCTACAAGGTGAAAAGGTAGTAAAGGAAACTCATGATGCGAACAAAAGAAATGTTAATCATGATTCCATAGACTCTAAGGTGGGATCGAAGACCCATCATATTCCAAAAATTGATATGAGGAAGTTTGATGGCAAGGATCCCGCAACATGGATATTACAGATGGAGCAATTTTTCGATTTCGATCTCAATAATGTGCAAAACACACAAAAGGTACGTATTGCAACTTTATATTTGGAACCAAATCAGTTTGTACGGTATCAATGGCTTTGCTCTCGTAAACAATTTATCACTTGGGCAATTTTTACGGAAGAATTGATAGCACATTATGAGGATACAAAAAGCAACACTTTTTTTAGCCAATTGATAAGTCTCAAACAAAGGGGTTCAATAATGGAGCACATTGAGGAGTTCCAAAAATTGAACATAAGGGTAAAAGATATTCCAGAGGAGCATAGGATTGATGTGTTCATTGGGTCTTTAAAGGATAATATCCAACATGATGTTCGCCTTTGGGAACCTGATTCATTAGAGAAGGCATTCAGGTTAGCAAGAAAAATGGAAAGCAAAATATGGCAACCAGGAAGCATACCAACTCACAACTAAAAGGACGGAGTGTTGTGCCTCCTAAGTCTCCAAAAACTATAAGGTTACACCTACAAAAATTTTAAGAAAAAAGGCAAAAGGGCTTTGTTACAGTTGTGATAGCCAATACACTAAAGGTCATAAGTGTGCTGAGAAGAAATTATTCTACATAGATTGTGAAGAGGAAGAAGAAAAGGAGCAAGAAAGGTCAAAAGAAGAGGATATACTCCAGGAACAAGCCTAGATGAAGAAAAAATAAATCCGACCATATCTTGTAATGCATTGGCGAGAATTACCACTCCTCAAACCATCAAGATAGAAGGACAA
>APFE030390607.1:5428-77135 GCA_000404065.3 Pinus taeda | reverse complement strand
TACATTGCATCCATAAAGAAGGAATTGGGGAAAAGTTTTGAAATGACTAATTTGGGCTATGTTCATTACTATCTTGGCATTGAAGTAACCCAACATCCAAAGTCCATATTTCTTTCTCAGAAGAACTACATTGGAGATTTGTTGAACAAGTTTGGCATGACAGAGTGCAATCCTCTTACTACTCCAATGGAACAAAACTTAAATCTCACATCTATTGAAGGAAAGGAATTTGAGGATGCAACAAAATATAGACAGCTTGTAGGAAGTCTCAACTACCTAACTACTACCAGATCGGACATTTCATTCGTTGTTGGAATCCTCTCCAGGTTTATGCAAAAGCCTTGTGAGGGACATTGGTCTGCTGCAAAAAGAGTTCCAAAGTACTTGAAGGGAACTCAAGAATTTGGAATCAAGTACACACAAGTGGACGACTTCAGTTTGATTGGATACTCTGATTCAGACTTTGATGGAGACAAAGAAACTGGGGTATCTACTTCAGGATATGTTATGAGTCTTGGATCAGGAGCTGTCTCCTGGAGATCACGCAAACAATCAGTGCCAGCAGATTCCACAATAGAAGCAGAATACGTGGCAGCAGCTGAAGCAACAAAATAAATTGTGTGGCTCAGGAAAATTCTTGAATATTTGCAGGTAAAATAAGTACAATCGACTCCACTCATGATTGACAACACCTCTGCAATAAAGTTGGCCAAGAACCCAAAGTTCCATGATCGAACAAAGCACATCAATACTAAATACCATATGATCTGACATCATGTTGAGGCCAAAACAATCCATCTCGGTCATTGTTCCACAAATGAGAAAATTGCAGACATCTTCACCAAAGCGCTTGGAAGAGAAAAGCTTGAAAGATTCAGAACGATGCTTGGACTCACCAACATCCCTTCAGATTAAAGGGGGGGAATGTTGACACCTAATCGTCACGATTGGGTGAATTTACGTAAATAGTTAAATTAGGAATGTGAACAGTCATCAGGAGATGAACTGAGCAGTCACACCCTTTTGTATATAACAATAACATACCTAATGAAATAAATCGAATCAGTTTTACTGCCTATTGGAGTTATTGCCCGGTCTGACATAATGGAACATGGCATAGTGGCAGTAGTTTCTAGGCCCATTAAATGAGCATACAAACAACAAAGATCTCTAAACGGTTCTCTGAATAAAGTGATATATAGAGAGGAAAGATAAAAAGGAACCTCAGAATCTGGAAAAATGAACTCGTGTAAGATTTTCAAGCCATTTTCCTTTGATACTAGAAACATATTTGCATTTGAAAAATCTAACCACATATTCATAATCAATAGCTTCAATATCCACTTAAAATTCTTCGCACTCAAATAAATACCAGTATCTTTGGATGACAGTTTAATTGTTTTTGTTTCCAACTAAAACTTATATGTGCATATATAAACTATTTCACTAAAATCAAATACCTCTAGAACACGTGAAACATTTTCTATTCTGATAGACACAATCTTATCGTTGTTCTTCTCATGCACAGACAATTTCACATATCACTCATACGTAGTCGAGCACTGAAAGATTTGATTGATAAACACAAGTGAGTTAATAATATCAATGCAAATAACTTATTTCCTTCCCCTTGAAGCCTTTTCTACAACAATATTTTTTTTATTTTTTTTCAACCAACAACACTTTCAATGCTTTATAGGTCTAGATCAATGATATGCTAACAACCACCACTTTTTACTATTAATTTTCCATATGGCTATATTGTTCTTTGCTTTGATAATATGCATTTATTCATTAACACATTAAGTTCACCCCATAACATCATAACATCACTGAAAATTAAATCATAATTCAATAGCATATGCAACTATGTAGAATGAACAATATCATCATCATCAATGCCGTGGAACATAAAGGAACAATAGAAGAAAAACATTCACACATAGAGACACTAGGATTGGTCGGAGACCAGGGAAAAACCCACTATGGGGAAAACGCTTTCAAACTATTCTTCTTAGTAGATTGTCATAAAATTATTTAGCAAGAGAGAGTACAATGATCCATATATTTATCTATGCAACTAACCAGCAAAACAACTACAACATCCATGAAATGAACCCAACAATCTATATACTCAAAACCCTGATTCTGAAGTCTATAATGAACTGTCACTATCTATGGTGAATTGTAGAACATTGCAGTCAATGAGAGAAAATTTGGAAGATTGAGATTTCATATTTAGGTCTCGTTCGCATGGAGGAGGAGTTATGTGAGTGACTATAGCTGCCCATTCACTCCCTTAAGGCTGGCATGCAAGTGACTGGGGTTAGATCTGGACTGCGAAAACCCTGACTCCCGTTCACATGGATGAAGAGTTGTCCATGCGACTAGAAGGCTATAGTAACACATATGATACTCTGTGAGAGCACATGTGGTTAGATTATTCCTATGATGTTCCTACGAATGAGGACCAAAACCCTAAATCAGAGATGCGAGCTTCAAACCCTACAAATTCACCTTAGAGAGAACTTGTTCCTCCATGGACGAGCCTCACACTTGTGCGACCGAAAAACCAAGATAGAAGAGTGTCTCATAGTAGTGTATAAATGAGGTAGAGGTCACTTGTATTTATAGCCTTCCAAGATGGTCCACTTTGCTTTAGGGCTGACCTTATCAAATATACACGTGGGATTTTCTTCATAAGTACACTTTCCCTTATTTGATTTAAGTGATCTTTAGGTCGATTTTGGTCCTCTTGAAAAGAAGAATTCAATACAATTATGATCTCCATCAAGTGAGCTATAAAAATTGGAATTTGACCAAACTTGCATATATTTAACACTCCCTCTCAACTAGGGAGAATTCCATTTGCATCATGTTATATGAATCCTGTCATCAAATCATATCAATCCCAAGTATCTCATCGTCATGTATCACCACCGATCATCTAATTTCATATCTTTCTTATTCCTACTTATCTCTTGATTATCCTTTCTCATATGTTAAACATTCTTGAATCTAAATGAAGAATAATTTTAACATCGGAGGGGAGTTTAATCTACCACCCTTTGTTCATTGGGCTACTACCTAGAGTCACATCAGAGAGTAAATTCACATCATTATGAGAGCTCATATCACTAGGGAGAACATCTTGACCCAAAATATCATAGGGGAGCTACTAATACGACCCCATATCAAGCCATATGATATACAAACACACAAGGTAGCACATCTCAACTTTGGAATCACACCAAGGAGCTCATTCTCAACTCGGAATCTCATAAGGGAGAAAATATCAACCCAATCCTATTGCTTGTTTATCTTCCCATTGATGAATCTAAGAAGTCATGTGGTAGAACACCTGCATCATAATCAACCTAGTTTGTACACTCCAAGTACACTCTCAACCCATTGCCCAAACATGGAGCAATATTACCAACAAGCCTAGCTTATGGGTATGATGCCAACTGAGGTATACTCTTCAAAGACCAAGATAGGGGAGCAACATCTCTAATCCTATGAAGATAAGGGAGCAATATCTTCAACCTTGTGGGTAACAAATAAGGGTGATACCCTATTGTTCAGTGTTCCATCATCCACAAGAGCCCTTTTATCTTAATTCATCACCCTGTGAGCTTAGAAAGAGGGGAACAGTTGGCTCAATGTCCTCAATCATATCATTATGTTGATTTTAGGTATAAACTTGCTCATCATGAAGCAATAGAAACATTTTCTTGTTCATGTAGGTCATTACATCAAATATCATATTAGAACATAAACAATTATATATATATATTATATATATATATATTTATATTTATATATATTATAATTATATTATATATATATATATATATATCACAAAAGAGTTAGCATATTCATCCTCGCTCTCAAGAAGGTGCTAACCACAAGCCTAAGATTGTCTCATAC
Organism: Pinus taeda; assembly: GCA_000404065.3. NCBI lineage: Eukaryota > Viridiplantae > Streptophyta > Pinopsida > Pinales > Pinaceae > Pinus > Pinus taeda. Next base: position 73,205 of record APFE030390607.1, on the reverse strand, counting down.
ATCAACACTGTCTCAATATATGAAGGTATTTCAATCCCATCTATATAAGGGATTATTTTCCAATTGGATCCCACTCTTTATCAATGCAATATATCCATTTCATATCCAAGACTTTCTCAAACATCTCTCCAAAAAGCTTATTCATCCTACCTCATAGCTAGTCATGCTAGAAACATCATACTAAACCTTGGTCATGCTTAAAGCTACAAACCTCTCATATCATGGTAGATCTCATACTAAGGCAACACCAAAATGTTCTCATGAATAATAATCCCAAACATTATCAGTACATCCATGCAGGTACATATCATAGAAAGAATGTCTCATACAAAAAATAAATCATCCCATGCAAATATCTCGAAGGGTGCTTGGTGGCAACTCAGTGTATATGAAGTGGCTCAATAATGAATTCATCTAGTTTCTATGCACATATCATATATATATATATATATATATATATTATATATATATATATATATATATATATATTATATATATATATTATATATATATATATATAATATATGTGGACAAAATGTGCAAAACGAAACATTAATGCTTCAATCAACTGTCGGTTACCAAGTCAAGTTCAACAATATCTCTTTGCAACTTCTTGAAATTCAATCAGAGTGTCCAAGGATTTTCATTTCCACTTCTTCAATAGCTTTGCAATAGAGATTTTCATTTCCCAACTTTAGAAATCGATTCATCATTCCATGATTTAGTATTTCAAGCTTTAGAAGCCATCTCCCTCTTACTTAGATCATCAGAGGCACATTACCTATCAATAGTAGACCGTCATATTAAACCAAAACCAAAACCAAAAATCAAAGTCATACCTTGCAACACTTCTAAAGTAGAGGTTTGTATCAAAACATCTTCTTGGCTTCACCAGATAACTGTCAATGCAACTATATCTGGATTAGGGTGCCTGATTTACACAAAGATTTATGTAAATATAAAACTTTACCAAAGAAATATGCTTAGACTTATGCGAATTAATGCTAGCAGATCAAAAACTAATATCAAACTCATCAATATAATTTGGTATCAAATTATAGGTGAGAGGTAGAGATCTCATCAAGTCATGAATTCATCTATTATAATTCCAACAAATTTTCATTTATCAAACAATCTCAATCCAAATTTCATCGAGTCATCCTCATGATCATAATATAAGTCACTAAGTGAAAATGCATACACCAAGAATAAGTCATCCAGGTTCCATCCATTCATTGTCAAAATACTTCACACTAAATAAAAACTGTCAATACTTCAACCAATGTGCTAAGAATGAGGAGGCCAATACAAAACCATTATCGAATACTAATATTAATCACTAAAAGTCACTATGCCCACATAACATTGTCATCAAGGAAAATCATCAGTCACCAAATCAAATCATTAGTCATTAGGTAAAATCCAAATTTTCTATCATAGTGAGATCTCTAGTCTAGAACATATCTCAACATCAAGTCAAAGTTCTAAGTCATTATCAAGCATCATGTAAAAACTCCAAACACTGCTTATCTATATTAAACAAGCAAATCATGTCAAACTCTTGTAGCAAAAACTTAAAAAAGAATGACATATATATATATGCATGTTCCAGTCACCTGCAAACACAAGTTCAATCTATACATTCATATTATAGTAAACATTCAAACTTTCCTACTCACGAATCTTTCTGATGTCTACTCATTTGTAGGCCTGACATGTTTCAAGTGTACTTTTGATTTAATGCACAAAACTTCATTTTTATGTCCAATAGGCATAGTCTCACCCATAGGTCTTCCCTGCAAGCGATTCGGAAGCTACAACCATGCCCTTGACCTTACTTCCATGTAGATGAGAGGCTACAGTCGCACCTGTAAGATTTCTTCCGCGCGACTAAGTCTTAGAGTAAGGGAAAAATCTCACTCATTAGATCAAAACTTTGCTACAGATCAACAATGTTAGATATCTATCTATTCATGTCCATAAATCATGCTTCAACTGTAAAGAATATGAATCTAATGCAAATGATAAGAGGAGTAAGGATCTTATGGAGAGATTCTCACTCTGAATGGGACGCCACTTTAGTCATCTTCATTCAAGTTATCAACCTATCTATAATACTATCTTGCATCAACAGGTCTGTTGGATCATAAATTCAGACTATATCACATATTCATCGTGGTAATATATGTTAGTATCAACTACTTCACCATTACATCATGACATCAATATTTCATCAAGGGTTAGTGTCAAATAGCTAAGAGGAGTATACTTCAAGAATCATGATCAACGCATTACTTCTTTGTACATAACTCAATCCATCAAGTCAAGGCATTAAATTTTACCATATGCCATAATTACTAAACACATAAAAACATAACCATGGTCAACAAAAGATCTTGAATATCAATATCATTGTTACACTTCTATCATCATGGCTATGATTTTCACAAACAATATCAATAGTATCAAGTTATCATCTACTAGAATCAAGGTGCTAGCCTTTTATGGAATCAAAATGAAATATTTTAGCCAAACATCAAGTATAGCACTATATCGAAGATCAATATTAAGTAGCTTCATAGAATAAATAAGTTCATCATGACTTTCTTACTACTAAGTGCACCATTTCATCATAGGAACCATGAATCTAAATCACTTTCATATGCATGCATGAACCATTTGAGAAGGAGACATTCTCATCATACCTTATGGCTTACCTTGCCATCCAATATTACAACTGAAGCATAACATTGAAACAATATACCATGCATACCTTGTAGTATTCAAATAATGTGCATCTTTTCATTTTACATAGGTAGCTTGTAACAATTTTTCATATTTTCATCAAGTGTCTCTTTATCTTTTCCAGCTCTAGATTTTATTTCTTGCATCTCAAATGATCTCATCAAGGAGGTTAGAAACATAAAAATACTCAAATATACATGAAGGAAGTATAAGTAATGATCAAAACAATAATTTAAGTCTAAAAAAACGTAAGGACATAAAGAAGCATCATAAATCATAAATAAATTCTCTTCAATGAAGGTGATCCTCTCCCTCTTGAACCAACCTTCAAGAGCCATCACTGGCCATTTATCAACAATCGAGCCTACTAGAGACTATCCTGTTTGGGGCTTCATAAAATATCATACAAGTACTTGAACATTGACCATGCTAGATTTCATATCTCATATCTTTTCCATAAACCGGGGTTTCTCTCAAACCTTAACCTCATAATATCCATCAAATCCTAATGAAAAAATCGCCTAAGGTTTATTCAAACCCTAAAATTATTTTAGGTCGCCTCCACCCGTTCTTTTTACTTCCATCAATAGTGTCACCATATGGGCAATCTCCATGAATTTTAATCGACACAACTTTGATACCATGTTAATTTTCCATAGGGCTATATTGTTCTTTGCTTTGATAATTTATTTTCTTCATTAACACTGTTATCACAAAATCATGTACTGATGGCTGCTAATCAGTTAGACTCTATGTAACTATTTCAGACCAGACTCTTGGCTAAGGATTAGCCTCCCTAACCTGAGAGGGCTCTCTCAAAGTAAACTACTGATTATGATTAACACTAAGAGGGCTAACTCTTGAAATGAGAACTTTAATAAACATGATGGTTGGAAATACAACATAAGATTTCTTCCATTGGGCTCATGGAGTCAAACATCATTTCAGTAAACTATCAACTACTCATTCATGGAAGTCAAGGCATGTAATGTCTAAACACTCAAAACATTTCTCAAATGAACCTCAACTCATAAATATACACAGGAAATCTGAGCAACTAGGTGAATTCAGAGTGATTGTATATCTATAGAGCTATAAAATATAAAGGATAAGACAAAGCCACATACATCTTGAGCATTTGAACAAAATATGAATCTTGAGAAGAAAAAGTAGTCTTTTCTATTACTGTAACAAGTCTTTTACATAAGCCAATATAAACTCTGTTTTTTCATAAACATCCAACCCTCATTACATCAGGGTCTTCACTATATATAGAGAAACAATCTTAACTACTTTGAGTCTCCTCCTCCAGCATGAGGGGAGCTCGATGGTTGTCATTAACTACCCCTATCTATTTTTAACAGACTCATTAAATACACTAAGTGTTGAGCTGTAATTACAAAGAGTCCTAATCAAACTAAAACTCTAACTTCATTCTCCTCGTAACATGATTATTTTCTTGATCTTTGACAGCTGTCTGCTTTTGGTTAGGCTGAGATGACTGAGCTACAGGTGCAAAGAACAGGCTGACTTTGGATACCTGAAGGCGTTGATGGACCATTTATCACTAGGATCAAAACCCCTGTTTTTCCGGTCCCTGTCTCCTACCATCCTTCGAAAACTAAGCAACATGACCCAATTCTTTAATACCCCGAAATTTATGAGCATCACCATATTTCAGATGCGTTGGAAGCTTCGTTGATAGCCATGTGTATAAACCAAAACAACACTCCTCGTATGCCATTTCTGCTAAACCCTAATTGGTCATAAAGTACCTTTACAAAAGTTTAATATGAGACAAAAATTTTACCTTTACAAAAAGGCACACTTGTCATCCTTTGAATAGCTAGGATAGCCTTAAGTGATATCCCTTATGTTTCTTAGGCGTTTCCTTCAAAAATCTGCTAACCTTCACCATTAGACTGCTCATTTTCCTTATAAAACAGCACCTACAGCAGTTTCGTAGCGCGCTACGAAACTGCTGTTTTTGCTAAAACAGAGTGTATTTGCCCTGAAGCGTCCTTTGTTTGAACTCATGACTTCTTCAGACCTTTTTCTACAAGTGTTAGGGACCTAGATGACTTCAAAATGATGGAGCTTAAACAAAATTGATCAAAACTTAGAAAGGCACCTTTTCCTTCAAATCAGTGAGCTAGTTTACCTAGCTTTTTCTTCAAACTGGTAACCTCCTTCTTTAAAGATTTGTTTTCTGATCTCAGGCTCATGTTCAGCTTTCTTATGAATTTAGCCTGCTTGAGGGCTGGTACCGTCCATAAATACATATCAGACACTGAATCTACTTGACCCACTAGGCCTTTGCTACCTTTTAACACAACTCTTCTATAGTTGGCATATCTGACTGCACGCTCCTTAGTAACATTCTTTACCTGGGCCACTTCCTCCTTTGTTGCTCCCACTTGGTTCTTTATAGCTATGACATTTCCTCCTTGAGTGATAATAACCTTTATGTTCTTGTCTTTACGCTTGGCTGCCTCCACTGTTTTGGTGAAAACTTCAATTACCTCTGTTCTGGGCATCTTTATAGCTACCTCTTCTTTATGCACTTTCTCAGCTTCTTTAATTTGTTTCCTTGTAACTAGCCTTCGTGGTTTGAACACAAACTCTTCACTAGGTTCATCAAACCTTAACCTCTTCGAAGCCTTTGATTTTTTAGTGCTCTCTGGTGATGATTGAGTTAAGTCAATGTGCATTGGCTCAATATGCACTTGTTGAACCTGTTCAAACTCAATAGCCTCAAGCAAATCACTCAAACTAGCCTTTTATATTGGACTTTCCTCAACAGCTACTGATTTTCCCTTCTCCTTGCTTAATTGACTTCTGGTTTTTATTCTTGATACCTTTTCAGCTCCACTTGATCCAGGTGCATCTTTCTTGTGCTTGACCTTCTCTTTTGATGATGGTTGAGGTGGTTCTTTGATAATTGATGGCTTCACTGATTTCTTCAATTTGGTCTTGGTCTTCTTCTTATCTTTTACCTCCTTTCTAAGCTCAGCAAGAGTAGGTTCCTCAATTGCCTCTTCTCTTTCCCTAACAGGCAATGGGGTGAGGCCTGTCTTACTCTGAAAGCCAGCCATAAAGATAAAGGAATTCCAATCCTTACCAATTTTCTGCAGACCATCCAGCACTAACAGTTTCACTAAACCATGATGAAACAGTGATGTCTCACAGTCATCCTTCTTCAATTGAATTTTATCACACATCTTGCTGAGGCTACGGAACAAGTAGAATGGGATATCTATAGATGCTTTGCCTGTAAAATGCAGCAACAGCTTAAAATGATAGGAGTAAACTTTATTATATCTCCCTTCACATGTTAAATACTTTTGAATACATGTAAGGAGAAGTGCATAGTGTTCCTTCACATAATTTCTTGGCACAGCCTTTGTAAGATCTTCATTCACATAAGGCTCCTTCAAAAATTCCTTGCAGGGGTTCATATCAAATTTGAAATTTTTAAACCACTCCTGCCCTCCTCTCGGAATCTTAGTCACATTAGCAATAGGCTCTGAAGATACTGGGAATTCTAACATAGACACTTTAGAATTTAAACCTGTAAAATTCAAGGCAAATGCTTTTGTTACCTCAGCATGCCCACCCTGCAGCTTCTCACAAAATCTCCAGCAACCAGCATCCTTAAAATCTTTTCTTACACCTTCATCTCTTAATGCAAGATCCAATCCATCAGGTTCTGCTCTTTGGCATCTTCCAGACCGATGCCCCTTCTTCTCCATTTCGCTTTGAAATCTTTCGCACAGAGAAACACCACCAACTTCAACTCAAATGGAAAATTCAAATTTTGGAACGCAGGCTCGCTTGCAATCAGTTTCTTTTAAAGAAGAAACTCGGGCTCCTTTGCAATTTAACAGTCTTATCATACAAGTGGGTTAGTTCATGCATCATTAACAAACATCATAACACTACCATGCATTACAAAACCGTTTGAATGATTTTTATGTGCGTGGCTATGAACCTATTGGTGGAGTGATGGCTCATAATCGCTTGGAAAGGACGCCAACTGACAATAAACAGACGAACACAATGACTCATCCCCCCAGACATGACATTTCAAGAATCTGTGCTACAAAATCCTCGAATCCGCGATTTCGTAGCGCAGATAGTTATAAATTAACAAAATGCGCTACAAAATGGCTGGTTACTGACATGCTGCGAAAAAGCTAAAACATCATTGCGCTGCAAAATCAGCCAATAAAACTGCGCTGTGGAAATGCGAAAAGGACCAGTGACGTAAACAAGATAAGATATGCTTTATACAATCATGATGGAGGATGACTAACGGTATTTGAAAATGATTCACATCAATATCTTTCTAAAACATGATCCCTAAGCAACAAACATAGGACAACAACCACTTGACACCCATTTTTGACAATGAATTTTTTTTCGACAACATTATGTACATGTGACTGCAGTTCTAGGTGATAACAGGCCGAACAACAACTACTAGATGCAGAGGTGCGGGTGGTATTCTGGTTTTCCGGTCAAAGATTTGACAAGCATGGCAACTTCTAACTACTGTTATGCAAACTTTGAACATTATTGGCCAGAAGTAACCTGCTCGTAAAATATTTTGTGTTGTTGCATGACCATATTGATGCCCCCCGGATGTGCCTGAATGACAATCATTTAGGACTTTTTCGGCCTCCTCATGGGTGAGGCACCTTCGCAGAACTATATCGATACCTCGACAGTAAAGTGTATCATCGACAGACAAATAAATGTGGTATGAGAATGCGAATTTGCCCCACGGACAAATAAATGCAGTCTTTGGCTGGTCCTGTGGGTGAATATTTATTTGATTATAGCCGGAAAATCCATCCATAAATGAAAATATTTCACATCCAACGCATTCATCAATTATCTGGTCGATGAAGGGTGTAGGATAGTTGTCCTTTGGACAAGCTTGGTTTACATCCCTATAATCGATGCACACTCTAATCGTTCCTTGATTTTTCATCACAGGAACAATGTTCGATACCCAATCAGTTAGAGGAACCGGGTAAATGAAACCAACATGTAAAAAATTTCAACTTCTGCCTTGATGGCAACAACTTTCTTGGGGTGCACCTGCCGAAGCCGTTGTCGTACCTGTTTGACATCTGGATACATCTTAATTTCGTGTTCAACTATGCTCGAGTCAATTCCTAGCATTTCTTCATATGACCATGTAAAGACATCTCTGAACTCATGAAAAAGAGCACAATATATTTCCAATTCTGAAGAAGAACAAGATTTTCCGACATGAATATTCTCTACAACATCTAGCTTGGTCGAGATATTTATGGCGATAGTTTCTTCAATATTGGATAGATTTCACTTGGAATCCACTGTATTTACAGTATTTGATAGAAAATAAAAAACTGAAGGATGATCAAGGTTGTTGGAACAATCTTCATGGCAATTCGGAAGATGGGAATGATGGTGGTAATCTTCCCATGGTGCCTCTCCTATCATCATTGGTTGAATGATTCCTTCATCTGTAAAATGTACATGTGACCAAGGATTTGAAGAGGTGCCATATTCTTTAGACCTATCTATCCAAATACTCGATGAGCATTGATTTGGGTTTGCTGCCCAGGCTAAGAAAATTGGTTGCTACAATATTTCTATTGGGCTTGGATGCAATACCTGGTGATGAACCATGCTAACATCATGTTCGGAAATCTTCTGAATCTTTGTGGATATAGAAGATACCATATTGCAGGTCTCCACTGTGGCTACTTCTGCCAAATTACTCGGAGGCAGTAGAGTAAAAGTACCCATTAATGTAGGGTCTTTTAGGAGGCCTACTTCGATATTTTAAAGTGATTGAGAGCTTCCATGGATCATGGGGATGCTTCCCGTAACTTGTGAACTGTTGGGGAGGAAGGTTTGTTGGTCAATGATTGTAATTCCTCCTTGAAAAGGAAATGCAATCTTTCTAAAGTATGTTGACACAACAGTAGCCATAGCATAAATCTAGGGCCTTCCCAGTAGGATGTTGTAATCGAGGTTTTCATCGATAACTTCAACATCAATTTCTACTTTTTTTCCCCCCAGTTCAACTTGCAAGTTACTTAAAATCTCGTACGGGGTGTATGTCAGTCCGTCAAATGCTTTTAACATCGTTGATGATCACAACAATGGTGGTGAGCCTAATGTTTTCCAGCAACTCATTGACATAATACATGTAGAAAGATCAACTGTAAAATAAATTTCAATGAACATAAAAACGCTTTGGAACCTAACGCACAACATTTAGAAGTCTAGGCTAGAGACATATTCTGGCATTGTAAAGCCTGGTAACTATCGCTTTCATCGTAGGTTGGGTGATTCCTCCTCTTTGAGACGAGAAGTGCCAGTACGGACTTGTGCTCCCACGTATCGTCGAGTATATATTGGGAGACCACAATAGGCTATATCCTTTATCCTTAGGAAGTCGTGTCTGCTGCCCTATTGATCACAATGCACTGAACACAGCATTCAGGAAGATTGAATGTTGTATCGTAAAAAGTATTTTTCAGTTTTGCGATTGGTTTGGTAATCCCTCAGTCTAGATTTCCAGAGCAATCACTTTTGTTCCTTTTCAGACTCCTTAAAAGAAAAGGTCCATTTGAGCACTTGCTACTTCAGGCTCATTAAAAATTGAAGGCAACTAGAGTCATCTTTAGCTTTTTCTCAACTCCTAAAAATTGAAAAAGCAAGTTGTGTCAAAGCGTCATAAAATTTATTTTAATCGGAATAACATCACTGTTCCCTCATTGGCCTTAGGTTGAGAAAATGGAATCCAACAATTAAGGATTTCCTCTTGGGGGGAATCCTAGCCCCTTCTCCTCTTGGGGAGATGTTGGTGCACCTCATATGGCCACATTGCCACTTCCAAGAATAACAATTGGTCTGCCAGTATGGCTTTTCTCGACCTTTGTCATCCAAAACAGCGTGATTCCTAAGCAATCAAGTCAGCAACTAGATGATACTAGAATTATCCCCCAACCTTCTACTTTGTTTGTTTCTCCCTCTCCTTCTTCCTCTTCACTTGGTGAAGCTAGTAAAACTAAAAACCAAGTAACTGAGAAGAAGAAGAAAGAAAGGAGAAGAAGAAGAAGAAGCCAATGACAAAAGGGGGCAACTATGCATCGTCCGACGAAAATCCACACACTGTACCATCCAAACCTAAATCTTCATGTGTCATTTGCAAGGGAGACCACTATCATCAAGATTGTCCTTGCATCCCATGGATATTAAGGGATTGGTCTCCCTGCTTGCACAATCTGGTGTCCTCAACCTCTGACAATCATGTTGAAAGTACACCGTCAACTAGTAAAAACGAAGTCAATGGACAAAAAGGAAGATCTAAAATTCCTTGTAGACTATGTGAAGGCGATCATGCCATCCACCGTTTTCCATTCCTAGAAGAAGCTAAAAGAGTCTTGGATAACCGTCCTGCTTCACCGCTACGGCTTCCTCCTGGATACAAGAAACTCTTGTTGAGTCCATCACTAGTTGAAAATTTGACTGACACACCTTTATGATTGGTCAAAGCATCTATCATTGAACATAAACCATCTGAGTCCACACAGGACCAAAATCAATAGGTTGAGATGGCAGTCGGCCCTCCAAAAGGTCTACCTTCAGATGATATAGTCACCAAAGAGAATGAGAATGACACCGTTCAAATTCTTTTCGTCAACACAGAATCTGATGAACATGGGGGCAATCTACCTGTTCCTTTACCGTAGGAAGGAAGTTCGTCTGAGATTTACCCGACCATTTATTCGGTCCTTCCTCCAAGCAATCTAGTCATTTCCTTCGATTGGAATCTACTAGGCAGACCCCGTCTACCATCTAATGTACCATTCCGAATCATAGTACAAGCTTACATAATGATCATGGTTGGTACTGTCATAGATGAAGGGGCTTCTCTGAGTATCCTTTCTTCAACTTCTTGGAAAGTGTTTGGTTTGCCATCGCTTCTACCTAAGATTCGAAATCTATCGAGCTTCAACAAAGGAACCAGTCGATCGTTAGGGATCCTTCCAACTTTGCCTATAACTTTGAGAAGGAAAATTGTTTATCTGAACGTGATGGTAATCCAAGGGCCATTAGATTACAATCTACTCCTTGTGCGTGACTACATTTATAGCATGGGAGCTATGTTTCCTCACTCTTTCGAGTGATGTGTTTTCTGCATGAAGGCAGAGTGGTCCAGCTCGTAGACCAGCTTTCATTCCCCGGTTCACACATAGCTAATAGTTAAGTGCCATCCCTAACTGGTCTTTTTGCGCAAGGAATGTCTCATCAATATCCAGTCAATCCACCTGATGACTGCGAGTGATTCCGTGAATGTGACTAAACCTAGGAGGCATGCGCCCTGGTCTTCTTCGGTAGGAAAACCCCAGTTATAAGGTAGGTTTCCACGTAGGAATATGACTAGTCTGACACACCCATCTGTTTAGGAAAATGGGATTAGACTAGAATAGGATCCCTGCGTCAAAGATTAGGTGATTGGAATTGGAATCACCTTCATCCATTTCAATGGACAGAGCCAAGGAAGTTCTTTGTCTGCTACGCGGGTGGAACAATCTTGCTAATGCACGAACTTCTGTAAGGTGACCTGGAAGCTCTACTTCTTTATACCTGGGGGCATGAAAACCTTTTTGCATGCAAGTGAAAAGAGACCATTTATTTTCTTAGTTTGTAGGCTCTTAACCCTTTAAACTCGTAGGTTGTTTGTTCCTAGCTTGGATAACAAAAGGCTCTGGGGCAAAGTTTCGAATGGGGCAAGCTCCCTAAAAAATAAACCTATCGATGAGACATCCTTATTATATGACTGGCACGAGCAATTTTACGTGAAGTTCAATCTCATTAAAAAATAAACCTAGCAATGAGCATATGTTCCCCTAGAATTTGAGCTCATTAAAAAATGTACCCATCCGTCGGTAAATAACCATTGCGATTGCATAATCATCAACTTTTGAGCCTTGGTCGTGTTCTTACCATCACCTCCATTCTTTTTTAGCCAATCATACGCCTCCATTTGATTGTTTACCCCTTTTGAGGAACAGTTGTGACGAGTGATTCTATTAGCCATCTCCTTTACACTGTCGTGATTGAAAAGTTCCAAACCTTATGTGGAACTAGCCACTATCTGAAAACATCACTCATTCCTCAAAAAACGAGTCTCCTTTAAGCTCTTTTCATCTGACTTGTAAAATATAAAACAATTTCCAAGAAATTGACCTCTCCAGCTTGTTAAAATGATTGGAAGTGCCATCCCTCCTCTAGATTTTAATCTTTTTGGACCTGAGGGATCATTACACAAAAAGATCGAGCACTTTTCTTGTTCAGCTCGTTAAAACTATCGAAAAGTCATCCCTTTGGTATTATTTTATACTTTTTCAGACTTAAGGGATTATATTATGAAAAAGGAATACTGGAGTTTCCTTTTCGTCTCTTCTTAGACTCTCTAAAATTGAAAAGGACTGAGTTATCTTTGTCATTAAACTCATTAAAACAATAGCGACGGGTTTCCCAAAGGGAAAATTATAGAACAAGCATATGTTATCCTCCTCAAGCTTGACAAAAATAAAGAGGTACTGGCCAACAATGACTGGGGAAAAATTGGGAAGAAAACTTGAAGAAACTTTATTGGTAGCAGGTCGCTCTTGAACATGACATTTTCACTCCATCACCATGATTGAGTCGGGTTGGGTTATTCCGTTCACCGGTCATATCACCATTGGTCTTTCATACCATCCATTTTTGGGGTTAACGCTACCAATCCATTTCAGTGTCGCCGAAATGTTCAAGAGAAGTTGCTCAGAGAATTCACCAACCCAGCTTACATCTCATCCACTGCAATACCTTCACACTTCATTCTTTCATGGCCACCACCTTGAACCTTGTATCATCAAATCATTTTCACCTCCACAAAATCATTTGTTCCATTTCGTGTCGTAGATGTGGGATTCATTAAGGCCCTCCTACAACGGGTCACTTCTTGTCGACATCAGCTCATTATCCAAGAATTTGACTTAGGAACAACCCTTTCAGAACTTTGAAGCTTACATGCCTCAATGGCAAGTTTCTCACTTCCAGCGATAGGTTTACATTAATGGCCTTCGACCGAAAGATTTTGCATGGTGTTCGACATCGAATTAGGTATTTGCACCACATGAATTTTACTGTTGTACCTTGAGGGTCATCATCATTATCGATGATTCCTCTCGCGCTTGCTAACAGCTTACATCATTGGCTAGTAATCAGGCGATGTATTTCCATGTTCGACGTCAGAACATCCTTTCACATGGATCGACTTGTACTTCGGGTGAAGATTGAATGAGTTTGAAGACCCCAGATCTAGTTTCATCCATCCAGGCTGTGATATATTCAGGAAAATAAAGACATCTAATGTACATCATAGCTGCACAGATAATCATCCAAGCTAAGGGATGATGGCTCTACCAGAATCATCAGTCTGCCATACAGACGGTTGTCTGTCCAATGTACATGAAAATGAATTTATAAAGCTGAGCATGGGAATGCCCACCTCAGCTAGACCATGAAAATATTATGAAGATAATGTATTGTATTGTATCTTATTACAGGTCACCTTCCAATTCGAAAAACCTTGGATCCTCATGATAAAGCATTTCACTTGACATCAGAAGATTTACGACCTCATGCTTTAGGGGGCAACTGTTATAGACATATTTGGGCACTGCAACCCCAATCACGTATTTCCATAAACCAAGGGCTTGTAAACCCCTAAAAGTGTTGTTTCATACCCTAAAGGATCAAGGTCAACTGATTACATCATTTCCTAGAAGTTCTCCTTGGAAAACTGCTTAGAACTGGTCAAAACTGGACCATACAGACTGCTCCATGCTAAGGGTGCGATGCATCTCACCTGCTACACACAGAGGGTGTGATGCATACTAAAAACCCTTCTGTAGGGTGCGATGAGCGAGAGTAGACAAAAGGTAGAGGTAGTTTTCTAGGTGGAAACCCAGAGAATCTTCTAGAAACTACTCATATGACACTTGCCTCTCTGAATTCGCCTGGGGATGAGTAAGAGATCATGAAATATCCAAGTGGAACCAAGAATTATCAGTGAAATGACACTAATCAAAATCCCAGAAACTGACTCACCCCCCTGCAAATATCTATATATGGATCCCTCATCCTAGAGATCCAAAGGTAGGATTTTTGTATTTGGTAAGGAAGTGCTATTGGTTTCTTTGTGAAACATTGTATTGTTGGGTGATATAGTCTTTTCATGAGGTAAGAGGGCTTTCATGCTAGGAGGATGGCGCTGGATCAGACAGCTGGTTTGTAATCCTCTCTTCTACTACTTCTATCAATAAAGCTATTTGATTTTTCCTCCATATACTTGTATATCTCTGAATCTTGTATTTGTGTATGCATTTGTATGGTTAATGTACATCTAATCCTATATTGTTTATGATTATAGATATCTATGCTTTGATGGTATTTTGTTGCTTTGACTCTATAGGTGTTCTTTGAAGCGAGACAAGTGAGAAAGGAGTGGCGAAAGCTCTATCAAAGGAGAGAGGAAACAAGCAAGGAGCCAAGCGAAAGACTGAGGTTGGTACTCTCTGCTTCTCTCTCATCTGTCTCTCATAAAGGAAAACACAAGTAACTTTGAATTGTTTGTTTCTAAGATAGCTACCCGTCTTAGTGGGACTAGCAACTCTAAATGGACACTAGTTTTCCCGGAAACAGACAGGAAGGCTAAAATCGTTGGTCACAGAAATTTTAAGTTGAATTTACAAGGTGGAAGGATTATAAAACTTCTGGGTGTTCTGCATATTCCTGCATTGGCCAGAAATCTAATTTCTGTAAGCAAGTTGGATGATGCATGTGTAAAAATAATGTTCGAGAAGGATACCTGGAAGATGGTTAAGGGAGCACAAGTATTGGTGCGGGGAGTTCGGATTGGAACTCTGTACAAGATGAAAGGTAGCACTGTTATTGATGGGTGAAAAAGTTCTATGGTTCCTGAAAGTGGAGCAGAAAATCTAGTGGTCTCTGGAGAAAAGACCATGTTATGACATCAAAGGCTTGGACATATTGGAGAGAAGGGCCTTCGAATACTTCATGGTAAAGGTATGATAGAAGGTATGACTAATAGCTCTTTGGATTTTGATTTCTGTGAAAATTGTGTATATGGGAAGCATAATTGGGTGAGTTTCCCCTTTAGTGGTAAGAGGGAGAAACATATATTAGAGCTTGTGCATAGTGATGTGTTTGGACATGTGATGGTTCCATCACTGGGTAAGCCTATGCACTATGTATCATTTATAGATGACTTCTCAAGGAATACATGGATATATTACTTAAGAAGAAATCTGAAGTCTTTAATAGGTTTAAAGAATTTAAGGCTCTAGCAGAAAACCATACAAAGAAGAAGATAAAGGTGTTGAGGACATATAGTGGTGGAGAGTTTTGCAAGAAGGAATTTGAAGAATTCTGTAAGAAGAGTGATATAGCACGACATAAGACTACTCCATACACACATGAGAGAAATGGAGTTGCAGAAAGAGTGAACAAGATGTTGATGGAAAGGGCAAGAATCATGCTTAGTGGTGTCGGGTTAGGTCAAGAATTCTAGGCAGAGGCAGTGGATACTGCATTTTACTTGGTCAACAGATCACCTTCATCAACGTTGGAGGATAAGACTCCACAGGAGGTATGGACTAGTAAGAAACCCTCTCTTTCACATATGAGGGTTTTTGGATGTGATGCATATGTAAATGTTCCAAAGGATAAAATAAAAAAGCTAGATAGTAAATTTGAAAAGTGCATCCTTATTGGGTATTAGGATGGTTTAAAGGGTTATAAACTTTGAAACCCAGTAACAAGGAAGGTTGTGTATAGCCGAGATGTGATGTTCAGAGAGGTGAAAGATGATATTAAACATGAATTCCAACCAAAGGAACATGAGAAGATAGAGTTTGAGCTAAAGGAGGAATAATCAAACTCTACAACAAAAGAGGAATCAGAAGATGAAGAGCCACAAACTCCGGGTGTGAGAAGATTAGTTCGAGAAAGAAGACAACAATAAAGGTATAGTCCATCTTCTTTCTGTTCACAATTTTCTTTATTTATTATTGATGATGATCCTAGAACTATGAATGAAGCAGTAGATTCAAGATGTCAAACTCTGGAAAGAGGCCATGGTTGATGAAATGGCATCTTTGCACAAAAGTGAGGCTTGGGATCTGGTGGAGTTGTTGGCTGGAAGGAAACCCATTGGTAGCAAATGGGTGTCAAGAAGAAGAAAAATGCAAAAGGAAAGGTGGAGAAATACAAATCTCAGTTGGTAGCAAAAATTTATTCCCAAGTGCCGGGAATTGATTTTGGTGAAAATTGTTTCTCCTATTTCCAAGGTAGCTTCTATTAGATTACTTTTATTTATTGCTACTGCTTTTGATTTTTAGGTAGAGTAGATGGATGCGAAGACAACATTTCTTCATTGGGATCTAGAAGAAGAGATATACATGAAGCAACCTTAAGGCCTTGTGGTGAAGGGTAATAAAGAACTGGTATGCAAGTTAAAGAAGTCTCTGTATGGGTTAAAATAGTCACCAAGGATGTGGTATCAGAAACTTGATACATTTGTACAAGGGCTTGGCTTCACCAAAAGCAAAGAAGATCACTGTGTGTATTTCAAAATTAATTGGTGACCATGCTATTTATCTGGTCTTTTATGTGGATGATATGTTGTTGGTTGGAAATGACAAAGAAATTATCTAGGATTTTAAGACCCGATTGTCCTCCAAATGCGACATGAAAGATCTTGGTGTTGCAAACTATATTTTGGGAATGGAAATTGAAAGAGATCAGGAAAAGAGGAAGCTCCGGTTAAACTAGAGAAAGTATGTTGAGACAATACTGTAGAGGTTTAATATGCATGATAGTAAACCAGTGAAGGTTCCTATTCCTATAGGTGTAAAGTTATCTGCTGAATAGTGTCCCAAGACATAAGAAGAGGAAGAGGACATGTCCCATGTTCCATATGCAAGTGTAGTCGGTAGCTTGATGTCTGCGATGGTCTGTACTAGACCAGACATTGCACAAGCAGTGGGCGTATTGAACAGGTTTATGTCAAAGCTAGGGCAGGAGCATTGGACAGTAGTGAAGCGGGTCTTCAGGTATTTGCATGGCACTAGTGATTATGGTTTGTGCTACCAAGGAAGACCAGGACTGGATAGAGATTTGGATATTCATGGCTTTGTTGATGCATATTGGGTTGGATATCTGGATCAAAGAAGATCTACAAGTGGGTATGTGTTTAACCTATCTGGAGGTGCAGTTAGTTGGATGAGTAAAAAACAATCTGTAGTGGCACTATCAACTACAGAGGCAGAATACATGGCAATCACTCATGCATGCAAGGAAGCAATTTGGTTGCAAAGATTGTGTTCAAGTATGGGGTTAGTACAGGGAGCTATAAGAATAGACTGTGATAGCAAAGGTGCAATTTTCTTGGAAAAGAACCCTATTTACCATTCAAGGACAAAGCACATTGATATTAAGTATCACTTTGTGAGGGGTATGATAGAAGACAAAAAGGTGTTGCTGGTAAAGGTGGACACTTTGAAGAATACTGCAGATGCATTAACAAAATTTGGGTGTTGTAGGGTTGGATAAATGACTAAGCTCTCCTGTGGAAAGAAAACAACAAGTGGGAGAATGTTGGGTTGTGTTATATTCTTTCCACGACTAGCACCCCTAGTTAATCGAGGGATACGAGGGGGGGGGGGAGCCCCCTCTGTTGTGCTGATTGAGTAGTGGGGGGGTCACAGGGGGTTTTAGGGGGGCACGTATCCCCCCTCTATAGGGTTTGGGGCAACGCCCTAGGGAAACTTTTTTTGGACCCTATATTAGGCAGGCGACCTACCTATGATTTTGTGCATGGTTTTCAGACATGGTTTTGGGTGCGTTGGTTTTCAGTCCATGGTATTGGATGATTCGGCATGTATATATATGTATTGTAACATTGAAAGGAACATAATGAAAAATCAAGCTGGTAGTCCCAGTTTTGGGATCCAGATGAAAATCTCTGTGTATATGTGTTTTATGTGTTATGCTCTCGCATTGTTTATTTTCTGTGTTTTAGAATTTGTATGCAAGTAATTTTGTACGGGGTTAAAACCTACAATATGTTCATATTGTATGAACTCGAAATGTCTTTCTAGAAGATGCACTCTCAAAACCATGCGAAGGATGGTGAGATTTCTCACTGAATGAATATTCACAAGTTGTAGTACTATGAGTTGTGAGTCTAGCCTGACGACTAAATGACAGATACCATGTAAAATAGCATCAGATAGTAGCTCCACCACTACAATATACTCAACAATGTTGTTATTAGAGTGACCAATTCAAATCCCTTGCATACTCACTAGCTTTCCATTTGGAGCAAAGATGGCCCATGCTGCGGAAGACAGGTTCCGAGTACTACGACTAGTACCATCAGCATAACCGATATATGATTTGAGAGAGGTCGACATTTGCAAACAAAATGTAAAAGGTTTTGGGTGTAGTATTTGTGCATATTTTGGATACCTTTTTCCCCCATCCTTGACCATTTCACCTTTGAACCTGTGGAATTTACATCACAATTACCTTTTTCACCGTTATAAGTATTCATTTTCGTTATGACATTATTTTTCCATTTTTGTTAAATATGAATGAGGTGGTATCCTTTTTGATGGCTAACCAAGGAAATTGTGGAAAAAAGGCTCTATGGCTCTGTTTCTTTTAGGTGATGTTTCCAAGACCATGGCCAAAGGATGAACAATGGATTTTGAGTACTTGCTGTTACACCTCAAACATTTTTGTTACACCTCAGGAATTGCTATTACACTATGAACTGTTGTTACACCATGGGACATTGACTACTCCACAACCTTCTAAGAATATAGGTACTATTCCACAGGACAACTGTCATGAAGATTGTATTATTTATGGGCAGCTACAGAATCAAGATAGTTGTGATTTTGAGAAATGATGTAAAAACAATAAGCCTTGTATTTAGAACTTGTTGTAACGATTTCTATTTTCTCTTGATATTGATTAGCATGAGAATCGTGAGACTCTCACGACTGGTCTGTTTCTTATTTTGGACATGTCAATCTTATAAAGGGAACTTAGTTCCATGTAAACGAGAACAAGTATCATTATTTTTCTCCTGTAATTCACAATCATTTCTTAATACAAAGAGTAGTGTTGTTGATGCTTTCACAACTGTGCTGTTGAAGTTTTATTAATTCATATTTCATCCCTGTGCCCTGCTATAGAGGAAGGGCCTTCCTCTTTAGCAGGGATTGCAGTAGAAACAATACCATAGTGGTAGATCAATTATTGTTCCTTTCTATAAGTGTGAAATTATTTCTGTCGCCATGTAATTTGTAGAATGGGTTTATTTATGGTTCTAGATTTATGATATGCTGTCACACATGATTGATTTGAACATAATATTTGATCAACTGGCTTAGTTAGTGGCGTGGTGTGTGGCTTGCCTTTTCTTTGGTAACATGAAGTGTGGTTTCATCTCTGTAGAATGTTTTTGATTTCTGCATGAGTGTTACGTTTTGCAATTAAATTCAGGGAATTTTTTTTGGCCTTTTAATTTTACTCTTCGCTGAAGTGTATCAACATAGACAGTGCATACTCCTTTGAAATAAACTGACCTACCCTGGGTTGACAATTAATGGTTGAGATTTAGTCATATTCACAGTGATTAAATCGGCTCAAAATTTTTGCACCATTGCCAGGGAAGGTAGTCGATGATGCAATCATCCAAGTGTGTTTTGTTAACAAATTGTTTCTAGTGCATAGCTACTGGGCGGTAAGATGAAAGGTAAGAACCTACGCATCACTCTAATATACCTGGGTGGGCTCACCCCTGTGGTCACTAGGACACTTAGGTTGTGTGGATTCCTTTATTCTTTAGATGTTCTCTTAGCTTTATAGGTGCTGGGCAGTAAGAACCTATGTGTTATGAAACCAGCTCAAGGAAAAGATAGAAAAGATAGATCCACGCCTTAGAATTCAGCCTCTTCGAGGGGGAAACCTCCTTTACATTACATAAATGAAAAATTCTTGGATGATTCAAATGAAAAGACCTCCTCTCTATATATAGGAGTCTAAGGGGTCATAACATAATCATAGCCTACATAACAATAATAATGTAAGGGCACAATAATAACAATAGTGGGCTTCTATGGGGCACAATAGTAACAATATGGGCACTACATGGGTACATCAATATAATAAGTGGGTTGTACTTAATAACAATAAGGGGTTACACTAGTAGTATAGGGGCCTAACATTTGCAGTGGGATGCTCGTCATGAAGACAAGGGAAAGCATGGCAAATTTGAAAATTTATGGAAGGGTCCTTACAAGATTGCAGCATATCGTGGCCAAAATGCTTTCCTTCTCAAAGAGATGAATGGAGATAAATGTCCTGGAGGGACGATTAATGGTCGGCTGTTAAAGAGATACTACTTTTGAGTATTTTCTACTCATTTCATCATCATTGTACATATCATTTTACTTTTGTTCTATTGCACATGTAAACTAACTTATCATCTTTAGTTTGGGGCCCGAGGTGAAGGTTATAATTCTGAAAATGAAGGTTAGTTAGTCTAAGTTTGTCAAGTCAGTTGTCTAAATCTTTTAGTTTCGAGTCTAGTTTGGTCAAAGCAGTTTTTGGTTTTTCAGTCAAATTCTCAAAATTTTGTGTTGGAATAATGACTCCATCGCCCAATGGATGAAGGCACTGTCTAGCTCTTACAAAGATCTGCGGTTCTTGGCATCTCCAAGGAGCTACATCCCCATTGGAGCCAATGTTAGAGTCGGTCTAGTTATCCCTCTGTCAGAGATCAAAGCTCTTTTGCATTTCATGTTTAGGTGTCCCATCTGTTTTGATCAGTTGCATTTCGTTAGGCATGCCATAACTCCGATGGAGCGGTTTGTGTCACTCATTCCCCTCGTGCTTGGCACTGCTGGTTCAGGTCTATTCATTAAAATAAGTCTTCAAAGGTCATTTACAATCATGTTTTAAATTTTTAGGTCTTATGTCTAGGGTTGAGTCAATTTTGTCTTGAAAAGTCTTAGAAGACTAGCAGGCCAGAGGGATGTCTTCGATAGATCATCACTTCAATAATTTTCATCATTGTACAGCTGAATTAGGACTTCTCTTCAAAACTCTGTTTTGAAGATAAGTCGCCACCTCATTTTTGTAAAAATTGTCAAAATTTTCAGTTCTTCAATTGTTCAAGTGCAGCCTTGGTCTCCTTTGCCAGAGCATATCAAAGCTATCCCTGCAAAAAATTATCCGAGAAAATCATTATTTCAACTAATTTTAAAGGGGAAACCAAAAAGGTAAGAGCCTATTAATTTTGAAAAAGTGTCAGCAACCAAACATAAGAAAATGGGTTTTGGGTTAAGCAAAAATCAATAAGGAGTCTATATGAAGATATTTCTCCTCCTTTGCAACCCATTCCACATTCCAAGAGCAAAGAGCATTGTTCTAAGGCGATTTTGTGAGTTTGAGAGCAAATTGGGTTGTTTCCAGGGCGCGCGGAACATAGGGCTCAGGCGCGCAACGCACAGGGTTTTTTGGCACAGTTTTTGTCCTCAGCTCAGCAAATGAAGCCAATTTGACCAGTTTTGACTTGTGATGGGATTTTTCACCCTTCTTGATGTAATTATTGGAACTTTATGTTGTTTTGAAACTTATTTACCTATTCTAGATGATTCATTCATAAAATAGCAAAAATGTAATGAATGAATCGGTTTCCTAGCTTATAGAGGCAAGTTGTTTTGACTACCTAGATTGTAGTGCTTAGTTTAGAATTGGTTGAAACAGCTCCTAGGATGATGAGCTTGACCCCTAGAGGCAAGGTAATGTGTTGGCTTGCCTATATTATGTATTTTCTTAGTCATTTTCAGGATTGGACTCTTGGGAATAGCTTGAAACTATATTGTACATATCTTATCTGCATTTTGGCAAAGGAAAGACCAAGGTTTTGCAGCACTATTTGGGATTCATGTGGCTTTATGTGTTGATGGTGTGTTTCTCTCAGTACTTGTAAGTTGTGTATGTGTACCACTTTCTTTATTTAATCTTCTGTAATTAAACAAATGAAGTGTTAAGGTAGAATCCATGAACTTGCTATGCTCTGCCTTTAAATTTGTTTAATTTTCTATGTTTTCTTTAGTTTAAGGAGAATCCTTGAGACTCCCTTTCTCTGCTTAGCTCCTCACCAGTCTGATCTACTCATCTCACTTGATTTAAGGCATCAAAACAATCACCTATCTTGCCCCAAGTAGACCTCTGCAAAAGCTGTGCCTCATCCCCGCACCCAAATTGCCTTTTCCTTGAATTCAACAAAACCTCAAAAACTCAATTTCACAGTCTTTGTACTTAATACCTAGCCTAAAA
Organism: Pinus taeda; assembly: GCA_000404065.3. NCBI lineage: Eukaryota > Viridiplantae > Streptophyta > Pinopsida > Pinales > Pinaceae > Pinus > Pinus taeda. The sequence continues at coordinate 50,960 of APFE030390607.1, read as the reverse complement.
TTAGTCATCAATTCAGTCATCTCGACCTCGTTGATTATCTTTTGTCGAGATTGACCCGGAGAGAGCCCTCTCCTGTCCTCATAGGGCTAGCTACGAGGCTGAGCGTGGTTTGATGTGGCCTTGAGTCTTACCTTATTTTAGCCTAAGGTAGATTTAAGTGCTAACACAGTGGTGACCATACTGGGGAAGAAATATCAATGATTTGCTTGCTGATGAGTTTGTTTCACAAGTCTTAGACGGAGTCTGAAGTCACGCCAGGTAGCTTTCGAAACGCTCTTGCTATGCATAAGCGGAAGTAGATAAATGCTGCTTCAGTCAATCTCCGGTTAGCTTGTGGAAACTTGATTTGCAAATCGCCCCAGTACTTTTGTTCGTTCTAGACCTTTGGATGATTGAGTCTAGAAAACGATTGGCTAAATTATTTTAGTTCTTTTGATCTTCTGATAAACACACTGGCTTCAAAAAGACATACAAGAGCTAATCTAGATCCGAATCCACTTCCTATTTACGAAAATCCAAATTTGATTCGAAAAATACTCCATCAAGAAAGCTCGGCGACTCCCTTGGTTAAATCTCATTCATGTCCTGCAATTTTTGAATACCTTGAAGAACTTGCTTTCGACGAAAAGTTTGAATTGTCATTGTTTAAAACCAAGTCTAAAAACGCTCTTGATTCTATTGTTATAAATCTTGAATTTGCTGTAGCTCTTGAATTTGAAAGGCACAATAAATTAATTGACAATTTTATCATGAGGCACCTTCAGACCGACATCCAAGCTGCCAATCTTGCTGAGTTATTAGAAGCTGTATCTGCAAACATTGGATCCACTGTCACGGCATCTACCTCTAGAATTCTTACTGAACTGCCTTTCATTCCCACCATTCCTGTGCAACCTATAATTACTTATTCCGAATCTGCAGCCAATTCCCCTCCTTCATCCCACATCGCTTCTCCTCTGCATACACCTCCGCATACTCCTCATACAGTGACTACACCCACTCCACCAACAACACCTAGAGTAAATCCACCTAGAGCAATGGTTGCTCGTTTCGCACCTCTTGCTTTACCTCAGCAATTGCATGGTATGCCCGTGGACTATCAGAGTAAGGTTCCTTTATTTGATGGCACTCCTCAAAGTGTGTCCGCTCAGCAGCACATAGATAAAATGGCAAATTTTTGTGATTTATATGAGATTGATGAAGAGGATGTAACTATGCGATTGTTTGTACAAACATTCGGAGGAGAAGTAAGAAAATGGTTCAGAGGCTTGGGAGCCAGCAGTATACCTACGTTGGCTGAACTTCAGAAATAGTTTCTAGATCGTTGGGAACTCAGGAAGGATCCGCTTTAGATTAATGCCGAGTACAATAATATCAAACGCAATCATGGTGAGTCTGTCCAAGACTACATTATCAGGTTCAATACAGTTTATAATGCTATTTCGGATGATTTAAGACCATCTAGAAAATCAGCTCTTTTCAAATTCCCAGATGGTTTTGATCCGAAGATGGCTTATTCATTACGGGATAGAGATCCGCCTACTTTAGAAGATATGCAAAAGATTGCTGTTAATGTTGAGGCAAATCTAAATGACAAGAGAGCATGGTTGAAGGCAGAGAAAAGAGTGACTATAAAGGAAGAATCTACATCAGAACCGCCTTGGCTTCGTGAGATGGAAAAAATGTTCAAAAGAATGAATCTTGACAAATCAGAACCACAGATTCGTAATCCAAATTACCGTGGCCAGCAACAACCTCAGTTCAGAATTAAGCAGCGTGAACCAAGAGTACAAGAGCCGGCAGCCCAGCAACCGATCAAGACTCCTCTTTTGCAGAATTTTGTGAGTCAAGATTCAGATGAAGATGCTGATGTAGTAGGGGACCAAAACCACTTCTTTACTCCTGATGATCTATCCATTTACATCACTGAAGAAGAAGAGTATGGAGAAAGTTCAGGCGCCCAGCAAGATGAAGATTTTATCTTAGCTAATGATGTAGATTTAGACGATTACCAAAGAGGATATTTGAATGCCTTGTCCACTCAACAGAAGCAGTATTCATTGAGAAACCGAGATGTGCCCATCAATCCAATTTAGAAAAGCAAAGAAGCTACAACACCAAAGACGGATTCACCGATACCACAGATGAAAGGAAAGGAGACAATTGATCCCACAACTAGCAAGGTATCAACAGCAGAAAGGATAAATCAGGCAAGTATAATCAAAGATAAGAGAGAAATTCCAGTCAAAGAAGTCGACAAAGTTTCAGCATTTAGTTTGGAAAATGAAATTTCCAAATTAAAGGTATCTATTCCTTTGACTGAAATCATGAAAAACAACAGCTACTGAGGTCAAGTCTCTAAAATTTTGAATTTTGATCCCATGTTCGACACGGTGAACGTTGAAGATGATCAGCCAGGATTGATTTTTGGGCCAGCATTGGATGGTGAGTCCCTTGATAGTGATGTTCCTCCCTTTTATATCAGTTTGAGATTGCATGAATATGTTTTTCACAATGCTATGTTCGATTCGGGTGCTTCGCACAATTTGATGCCAAAGGCAATCATGGAGAAGTAGGGGTTAGAAATTACAAGGAAATATCATGATTTGTATTCATTTTATTCCAGCCGTGTGAGATGTATCGGGCTCATCAAAGATTTGGTTGTTAGCTTAGACCAAATTCCAGCGAAAAATGTCTTGATGGATGTGGTTGTGGCGGACATTCCTCCACGTTTTGGTATGCTACTTTCAAGATCTTGGGGGGCTAAGTTGAAGGGTACTCTACAGTTAGAATTTTCTTATGCTACAATTCCAGTCTTCGGTCAAATGAGAAAGCTATATCGAGAGAAAAAGATGAAATACATGATAACTAGCAAAGAGAAGCCAATCAATCATCCTATAAATTATGTACATACAGATTTGGAGTTGTTTGTTATATTTGCTGATAGTTTTAATGATCTATATAGTCAGTTAGTTCAGGTGGAAGATATACCAGAGATCACTGAAAATTTCAGAGAGGTTCTACAAAAGGATAGAGGAGAAAAGCAAGCTATTATGGAGCAAACAACTGAAGATAAGGAGCAGCAAACAGAAAAAACAGATCTAACACAATTTCAACACTTGGAAGAAGATGAAGATGGTCTTTGGACCATGGATTTTGATGGCGCAGCAGGTAGTGATGGTGCTGGTATTGTTGTGTGGATTCGAAGTCCCTTTTCTGCTCAAGACAAAGTTCCAAGCAAGGTGAGAGTGTGTTCCTATAAACTAGCATTTGATTGTTCAAATAATGAGGCGGAATATGAGGCTCCCATTGCTGGCCTAAAGATTCTTAGAAAGCTGAAATCGAAGAAGATTGCGGTCTATGGTGATTCTGAGTTGGTAATAAAGCAAGTTAAGGGTGAGTTTCAGGCCAAGCATCCTCGTATGAGGGCATATCGAAATGCAGTATTAGATATTTTGAAGTTATTTTCTGATCATACCTTGACATGTGTGCCTCGCATACAAAATGGTGTTGCTGATGGACTTGCTAAGGCAGCAAGCAATTTAAAAATTCCAATGAATTCTAGCAAAAAGTTTGAGATTCATGTGAAACACCGTCCCACCGTTCTGGACAATCAGCGATGTTGGCAAGTTTTTCAAGATGATGAAGAGATTAATTAGTTTCTGCAAAATAAGGGTAAGTTCAAAGATACCTCAATAGATACTGAAAATGATGATGGTAGTGATAATATACAAGTAAATCAAATGGACATACTGCAACTTAAAGACAACATTATTCCTAAGGGATTGATTCCTTTAGAGGAGCTGTTTGACCAAGATGATGTGGCCCGCAAACCGACATTGAGACCAACTGAAAAGGGTGTTGAAGAGGTAAACATTGGGACAACTGAGAATCCCAAGCGAGTAAAGCTATCAAAGTCATTGTTACCAAAGGTAAAAGCAGAATATGTGAAATTGTTGTCTTTATTTTCTGATGTTTTTGCATGGGATTACTCAGATCTAAAAACATATGACACAAATGTCATTCAGCATACTATTCCTATTAAGCCAAATCAGAAGCCTTTTCGTCAAAAGTTGAGGAGAATCAATCCGAAGCTGCTGCCATCAATTGAGAAAGAGGTAAACAGATTGTATAAGTCAGGAATCATTGTGCCTATCCGATTTTCAGATTGGATATCAAACTTGGTGCCCATAAGGAAGAAAACAAGTGAGATCCGTTTATGTATTGACTTCATAAATTTGAATAAGGTGTCCTTAAAAGACAATTATCCGCTGCCCAAAATGGACCATATATTGCAGCGAGTAGTTGGAGCATCAAGGATGTCACTACTCGATGGCTATTCAGGATACAATCAGATTTTAGTGCATGAAGATGACCGTGACAAGTCAGCGTTCACCACTCCATGGGGAACATTTCATTATGCAAAGATGCCGTTTGGTTTGAAAAATGCAGGAGCCACCTTTCAGCGCACAATGGACATGGATTTCGCCAATGAGAAAGAAGTATTTTTAGTTGTTTATCTTGATGACTTAACTGTGTTTTCCAATTCTAATGAGGAACATTTGTATCATTTGAAAATTGTTTTCCAAAAGTGCAGAAAATATGGCATTTCGCTGAATCCAAAAAAAAGTCTTTTTTCCATGGATGAGGGCAAACTTCTTGGCCATATCATATCTAAAGACGACATCCGTGTTGATCCTGTACGTGTTGAAGCCATTCAGCAAATTGAACAGCCCCGGAACAAGAAAGAAATACAGTCTTTCAATGGTAAACTAAATTTTCTGCATCGCTTCATTCCAAATCTAGCAGAGCATCTTAGAGAAATCACGAGCATGCTGAAAAAGGACAATCATGTAAAGTGGACCAAAGAGGCAGTGAAATCATTTAATTTAGTGAAGTTAGCTCTTACTTCAGCTCCTATTTTGATCAGCCTAGACTACACTCAGGATTTTATTTTGTTCTCATTTGCTTCTGAGCACACTTTGGCAGCTGTTTTAATGTAGAAGAGGGAAGGTGTTGAAAAGCCCATTGCTTTTTTCAGTCGGATTATAAGAGATGGAGCATTGAAATATAACATCATTGAGAAGCAAGCACTTGCGCTTGTAAAGGCCTTGAAAGATTTCCGTGTGTACATATTGCATTCCCATATTCTAGGTTATGTTCCTAACGCAGCAATTAAAGATATTTTAGTACAGGTAGATCCAGAAGGCAGACAAGGTAGGTGGATTGCTGCGTTGTTAGAGTATGATCTATAGATTAAACCCACCAAGATGATCAAAGGTCAAGGACTCGCCAAGTTAATGGCTAAAACAAATTTGCAAGTCCTAGATATAAATTTGATTGCTGCCATGTCCAATGAAGATGAGGAGAATCCATCCGTTCAGGTATCTAAAATGTTTCTTTCTTCTCCTTGGTATGCTGAAATTTTATATGTACTTCAGCATTTGCCTTCACCTCCTGGAATGCTTAGAAACAGAAGTAGAACTTTGAAATTGAAAGCTGCAAAATTCTGCATACTTGATTCAACATTGTTTTGGAAAGATCCTGGTGGAATGTTATTGAATTGTTTGGTCGAGGAGGAAGCCAAAAGAGTCGTGGAAGACTTTCATAGAGGGGACTGTGGAGGTCATCTGTTTTGGAAGACCGCAGCAAACAATATTCTAAGGGCATGTTATTATTGGCCTTCATTATTTTCAGATGTATATAAGGCTGTTAAAAATGGTCATGAATGCCAAATTTTTGAAGGGAAACAGAAACTCCAGCCTTTGCCTCTCAAACTAATTGAAGTCAGCGCACCTTTTCAGCAGTGGGGATTGGATTTCATCGGCGAAATTCATCCGGCATCATCAGGACAACATCGATGGATATTGACAGCCACAGACTACTTTACAAAATGGATTGAAGCAATTCCTACTCGACAAGCTACAAATGTGGTAATTATTTCTTTCCTTGAAACCAATATTTTGTCACGTTTTGGATGTCCAAGTAAGTTAATCAGGGATAATGTAACAACGTTTAAGTCAAAAAGGATGATTGTGTTTTGCTATAAGTACAATATTAGCTTGAGACATTCAACCGCATACCACCCTCAAGGAAACAGATTGGCGGAGTCATCCAATAAATCTTTGGTCAATATCATTAAGAAATTGTTGGAAATCAACAAAAAGGGATGGCACAAGAAGTTGACAAATGCACTATGGGCTGATAGGGTGAGCCAGAAAAAGTCTATTGGCATGTCTCCTTTCCAGTTGGTGTATGGAACAGACACGGTTTTTCCTACTTCGCTTGTTGTCCCGGTAGTCAAATTGCTTCAAGAAGCCGGTAGTGAGGATGATCCTATGTAGAGAAGGATTAATCAGATGATTCATTTACAACAGACACGGGAGGAGGTATTTCAAAACACTTGCAAGTTGCAAGAGCGCATCAAAAATATTTATGACTAGAAAGCAAAGGCGGACACATTTGAGCTAGATGAGGTAGTTTTGCGGTGGGATGCTCGTCATGAAGACAAGGGAAAGCATGGCAAATTTGAAAATTTATGGAAGGGTCCTTACAAGATTGCAGCATATCGTGGCCAAAATGCTTTCCTTCTCAAAGAGATGAATGGAGATGAATGTCCTGGAGGGCCGATTAATGGTCGACTGTTAAAGAGATACTACTTTTGAGTATTTTCTGCTCATTTCATCATCATTGTACATATCATTTTACTTTTGTTCTATTGCACATGTAAACTAACTTATCATCTTTAGTTTGGGGCCCGAGGTGAAGGCTATAATTATGAAAATGAAGGTTAGTTAGTCTAAGTTTGTCAAGTCAGTTGTCTAAATCTTTTAGTTTCGAGTCTAGTTTGGTCAAAGCAGTTTTTGGTTTTTTAGTCAAATTCTCAAAATTTTGTGTTGGAATAATGACTCCATCACCCAATGGATGAAGGCACTGTCTAGCTCTTACAGAGATCTGCGGTTCTTGGCATCTCCAAGGAGCTACCATCCCCATTGGAGCCAATGTTAGAGTCGGTCTAGTTATCCCTCTGTTAGAGATCAAAGCTCTTTTGCATTTCATGTTTAGGTGTCCCATCCGTTTTGATCAGTTTGCATTTCGTTAGGCATGCCATAACTCTGATGGAGCAGTTTATGTCACTCATTCCCTTCGTGCTTGGCACTGCTGGTTCAGGTATATTCATTAAACAAGTCTTCAAAGGTCATTTACAATCATGTTTTAAATTTGTAGGTCTTAGGTCTAGGGTTGAGTCAATTTTGTCTTGAAAAGTCTTAGAAGACCAGCAGGCCAGAGGGATGTCTTCGATAGATCATCACTTCAATAATTTTCATCATTGTACAGATGAATTAGGACTTCTCTTCAAAACTCTTTTTTGAAGATAAGTTGCCACCTCATTTTTGTAAAAGTTGTAAAAATTTTCAGTTCTTCAATTGTTCAAGTGCAGCCTTGGTCTCCTTTGCCAGAGCATATCAGAGCTATCCCTGCAAAACATTATCCGAGAAAATCATTATTTCAACTAATTTTAAAGGGAAAACCAAAAAGGTCAGAGCCTATTAATTTTGAAAAAGTGTCAACAACCAAACGTAAGAAAATGGGTTTTGGGTTAAGCAAAAATCAACAAGGAGTCTATATGAAGATATTTCTCCTCATTTGCAACCCATTCCACATTCCAAGAGAAAAGAGCATTGTTCTAAGGCGATTTTGTGAGTTTGAGAGCAAATTGGGCCATTTCCAGGGCGCGCGGCACACAGGGCTCGGGCGCGCAACGCACAGGGCTTAGGCGCGCGACGCACAGGGTTTTTTGGCACAGTTTTTGTCCTCAGCGCAACAAATGAAGCCAGTTTGACCAGTTTTGACTTGTGATGGGATTTTTCACCCTTCTTGATGTAATTATTGGAAATTTATGTTGTTTTGACACTTATTTACCTATTCTAGATGATTCATTCATAAAATAGCAAAAATGTAATGAATGAATTGGTTTCCTAGCTTATAGAGGCAAGTAGTTTTGACTGCCTAGATTGTAGTGCTTAGTTTAGAATTGGTTGAAACAACTCCTAGGATGATGAGCTCGACCCCTAGAGGCAAGGTAATGTGTTGGCTTGCCTATATTATGCATTTTCTTAGTCATTTTCAGGGTTGGACTCTTGGGAATATCTTGACACTATATTGTACATATCTTATCTGCATTTTGGCAAAGGAAAGACAAGGGTTTTGCAACACTATTTGGGATTCATGTGGCTTTATGTGTTGATGGTGTGTTTCTATCAGTACTTGTAAGTTGTGTATGTGTACCGATTTCTTTATTTAATCTTCTGTAATTAAACAAATGAAGTGTTAAGGTAGAATCCATGAACTTGCTATGCTCTGCCTTTAAATTTGTTTAATTTTCTATGTTTTCTTAAGTTTAAGGAGAATCCTTGAGACTCCCTTGCTCTCCTTAGCTCCTCACCAGTCTGATCTACTCATCTCACTTGCTTTAAGGCATCAAAACAATCGCTTATCTTGCCCCAAGTAGACCTCTGCAAAAGCTGTGCCTCATCCCCGTACCCAAAATTGCCTTTTCCTTGAATTCAACAAAACCTCAAAAACTCAATTTCACAGTCTTTGTACTTAATACCTAGCCTAAAATTAGTCATCAATTCAGTCATCTCGACCTCTTTGATTATCTTTTGTCGAGATTGACCCGGAGAGAGCCCTCTCCTGTCCTCATAGGGCTAGCTATGAGGCTGAGCGTGGTTTCATGTGGCCTTGAGTCTTACCTTATTTCAGCCTAAGGTAGATTTGAGCGCTAACACAGTGGCGACCATACTGGGGATGAAATCTCAATGATTTTCTTGCTGATGAGTTTGTTTCACAAGTCTTAGACGGAGTCTGAAGTCACGCCAGGTAGCTTTCGAAACGCTCTTGCTATGCATAAGCGGAAGTAGATAAATGCTGCTTCAGTCAATCTTCAATTAGCTTGTGGAAACTCGATTTGAAAATCGCCCCAGTACTTTTTTTCGTTCTAGACCTTTGGATGATTGAGTCTAGAAAATGATTGGCTGAATTATTTTAGTTCTTTTGATCTTCTGATAAATACACTGGCTTCAAAAAGACATACAAGAGCTAATCTAGATCCGAATCCACTTCCTATTTACGAAAATCCAAATTTGATTAGAAAAATCCTTCGTCAAGAAAGCTCGGTGACTCCCTTGGTTAAATCTCATTCATGTCCTGTAATTTTTGAATACCTTGTAGAACTTGCTTTAGACGAAAAGTTTGAATTGTCATTGTTTAAGACCAAGTCTGAAAACGCTCTTGATTCTATTGTTCCAAATCCTGACTTTGCTGCAGCTCTTGAATTTGAAAGGCACAATAAATTAATTGACAATTTTATCTTGAGGCACCTTTAGACCGACATCCAAGCTGCCAATCTTGCTGAGTTCTTAGAAGCTGTATCTGCAAACATTGGATCCATTGTCACGACATCTTCCTCTAGAATTCCTACTGAACCGCCTTTCATTCCCACCATTCTTGTGCAACCTATAATTACTTATTACGAATCTGCAGCCAATTCCCCTCCTTCATCCCACATCGCTTCTCCTCCGCATACACCTCCGCATACTCCTCATACAGCGACTACACCCACTCCACCAACAAAACCTAGAGTAAATCCACCTAGAGCAATGGCTGTTCGTTTCACACCTCTTGCTTTACCTCAGCAATTGCATGATATGCCCACAGACTATCAGAGTAAGATTCCTTTATTTGATGGCACTCCTCAAAGTGTGTCCGCTCAGTAGCACATAGACAAAATGGCAAATTTTTGTGATTTATATGAGATTGATGAAGAGGATGTAACTATGCGATTGTTTGTATAAACATTCAGAGGAGAAGTAAGAAAATGGTTCAGAGGCTTGGGAGCCAGAAGTATACCTACGTTGGCTGAACTTCAGAAATAGTTTCTAGATCGTTCGGAACTCAGGAAGGATCCGCTTCAGATCAATGCTGAGTACAATAATATCAAACACAATCATGGTGAGTCTGTCCAAGACTACATTATCAGGTTCAATAGAGTTTATAATGCTATTCCGGATGATTTAAGACCATCTAGAAAATCAACTCTTCTCAAATTCCCGGATGGTTTTGATTCGGAGATGGCTTATTCATTACGGGATAGAGATCCGCCTACTTTAGAAGATATGCAAAAGATTGCTGTTAATGTTGAGGCAAATCTAAATGACAAGAGAGCACGGTTGAAGGCAAAGAAAAGAGTGACTATAAAGGAAGAATCTACATCAAAACCACCTTGGCTTCGTGAGATGGAAAAAATGTTCAAAAGAATGAATCTTGACAAATCAGAACCGCAGATTCGTAATCCAAATTACCGTGGCCAGCAACAACCTCAGTTCAGAATTAAGCAGTGTGAACCAAGAGTACAAGAGCCGGCAGCCCAGCAACCGATCAAGACTCCTCTTTTGCAGAATTTTGTGAGTCAAGATTCAGATGAAGATGCTGATGTGGTAGGGGACCAAAACGACTTCTTTACTCCTGATGATCTGCCCATTTACATCACTGAAGTAGAAGAGTATGGAGAAAGTTCAGGCGCCCAGCAAGATGAAGATTTTATCTTAGCTAATGATGCAGATTTAGATGATTACCAAAGAGGATATTTGAATGCCTTGTCCACTCAACAGAAGCAGTGTTCATTGAGAAACCGAGATGTGCCCATTAATCCAATTCAGAAAAGCAAAGAAGCTACAACACCAAAGACGGATTCACCGATACCACAGATGAAAGGAAAGGAGACAATTGATCCCACAACTAGCAAGGTATCGACAGCAGAAAGGATAAATCAGGCAAGTATAATCAAAGATAGGAGAGAAATTCTGGTCAAAGAAGTTGACAAAGTTTCAGCATTTAGTTTGGAAAATGAAATTTCCAAATTAAAGGTATCTATTCCTTTGACTAAAATCATGAAAAACAGCAGCTACTGAGGTCAAGTCTCTAAAATTTTGAATTTTGATCCCATGTTCGACACGGTGAACATTGAAGATGATCAGCTAGAATTGATTTTTGGGCCAGCATTGGATGGTGAGTCCCCTGATAGTGATGTTCCTCCCTTTTATATCAGTTTGAGATTGCATGAATATGTTTTGCACAATGCTATGTTCGATTCGGGTGCTTCGCACAATTTGATGCTAAAGGCGATCATGGAGAAGCTGGGGTTAGACATTACAAGGAAATATCATGATTTGTATTCATTTGATTCCAGCCGTGTGAGATGTATTGGGCTCATCAAAGATTTGGTTGTTAGCTTAGACAAAATTCCAGCGAAAAATGTCTTGATGGATGTGGTTGTGGTGGACATTCCTCCACATTTTGGTATGCTACTTTCAAGATCTTGGGGGGCTAAGTTGAAGGGTACTCTACAGTTAGACTTTTCTTATGCTACAATTCCAGTCTTCGGTCAAATGAGAAAGCTATATTGAGAGCAAAAGATGAAATACATGATAACCAGCAAAGAGAAGCTAATCAATCATCCTGTAAATTATGTACATATAGATTTGGAGTCGTTTGTTTTATTTGTTGATATATTTAATGATCTAGATAGTCAGTTAGTTTAGGCGGAAGATATACCAAAGATCACTGAAAATTTCAGAGAGGTTCTACAAAAGGAAAGAGGAGAAAAGAAAGCTATATCCAGCACAAAATCACCACTCCATACCACCCAGAAGAAAATGGTCAAGTAGAAAGCAACAATAAAATAATAGAAGCAATCTTAACAAAAACCATTGCGTCACATAGATGCGATTGGGCTGCAAGACTACCAGAAGCCTTGTGGGCTTATAGAACAACATGGAGAAGCACTACCGGCTATTCACCATACCAATTGGTGTTTGGAAAGGAACCCATTTTTCCCAGAGAATTTGAAATCCAAACACTACGAACAACACAAGAAGTCGGCCTAGATTTAAACGAGGCACAGATTAACATATTACAATAGATCAATGAGCTAGATGAAATAAGGCTCTCTTCCCTCCAAAACACTGCATTAATCCAACAACAGTGAGCTAAATGGCATGATGCTCTCATTAAAAATAAAGTCTTCCGCGAAGGAGACTAGGTGCTTTTATACAATTCCAGAAGTCAAAGCAAGCCAGTGTCTATGAGGTTGCCTACCTATGAACACATCAAGTTATTCTTAGAGAAGGACATCAAGATGAAATGACAACAACATTGTAGCAAGAAGCACCATCAGCAAAAGTAAACAGTAGCACACCTACATGCGACAAATGCAATAGGAAGGTTGTTGATAGCATGAAGGCGGAGCAAAGCTGCAAGTTCAAAGTAGATCCACTTGTGATGAAGACAACTTTGGAGATTGAGGCTATGAGGTGACAGTGCGACACAAAGATCGCGCAAAGGCAGAGAGAGAAACCGAGAAGAGGTTGCATGTGTTGAAGCAACAACTCAAGGAAGAACATCAGCTATACATATGAAAGAAGGGTTGCAGTAGGAATAGGTACAATAAGGAGCGTGACATGCACAAAGTCATGAAACTACACTTTTACAAGTTATAGATCCATCCCAACAACTGACACAGAGCAGACAGGGTGAGAAGTGTTGTCGATTGCAATGCAAGGGAGTTCAACAGTATGCATGCATGCGATCCCACCCATTGGATCACTCACCAAGGCGAAGACATGATGTTAGTTCAACTGGGGCTGGACATGCAGTTGGACAGTTGATGTGTATAGATGCCAACAGACACTTGGAGATCAACATGGACATTATACATCAATGTGTTGACGATCCGGCTGCACCCAAGATGACCATGTGCATGTTATCAGACGAGTTGGACAAAGGACCCATATCATTGTACCTAGATGCAACAGAGGCAAGAATTTGCTTTCAGCAGTATCTCACCATTGAGCGCGCAGACACCATCACGAACCACCAAACTTGGCATCAGCTTGTCACGGTTGACCACCGTGAGGATGTCGAAGAATTGGTTGTCTCAGAACTGTCTAAGTCTTAACGATGTCTTGAATGGCCTGCTCAATCCTATTTTGTCTCACATGTGTACATGTGCAGATTGGATGTAACATCTTGTAAAGTGGAAGTCCAAGTGTTGATAGTTGAATGTAACAATCATAGAGTAGTTGAAGAGTCATGAGGGTAGGTGAACAGTCACAAAGGGGGGATGTCAAGGGTCACCCCACCCTTTGTTATTTATAGTACCTCATAACTCATTGATAGGGATTTTGGTTAGCCAACCTTCCGATAGGAGCATCTTAGAGAAAACTTGGAGAGAAGTGTAATGAGCCTTGCCTTCTCCACAGTGCAGAGGTAGTATATATCTTTGGAGGAGCAAGTGGTAGTGACTATAACATTTCGTTGTCGGGACTAGTGGTTGGTCATGATTGTATTGTATGATTTTAACTTTCACTTCTTAATATAACAGAGCCATCACGTTTCATGCATATGTTGTTATTGTATTTCAACTAACTTGTTTACTCTAATGATATATGTATAATTTTTTCCTACACCTGCATGTATGGACTTTTCTGTATAAGTATGTATGAATCATAGTTAAATGTGTTGTTAGTTTACCCATCACTTTGGATTTCTAGCTTACTTTCTTTCCAGTTTGTGATGCATCTTTGCTCGTGTGTTCCCTTCTTAGCCACATGCTTCCACGGGTTTCTAAGGGGCACACTCCCCTCACCCTCCTTGTGTTAGAACCATTTATGCACCTTTCTTGACTTTCTGCATATGTCACACCCTTGCTACCAACAAGGACATATTACTTGTCTCTACGCGCAACCACAGTTAAGCTGATACCGTACGATCCACTGGTGGGACTCCTACACCAAACAGTCTAAGGTCTAGTTTGGACTTCTTACCAGGGAGATCCCCTGACATGTTGGCGGGTCCAACACCCTCAACATTTCTGTTGCTAGAAGGAGGGCCAAATGACTAGTTGTGTCCTCTCACCGAGTTTGAACATTTGCACATATATCATGGATACTGTCACACTCACCCCTCCATGATGTTTTTCGTATGTCGAACCTCTCGACATCACAAGGGAGTTTGTTGATCTCTTGGTCAAAGTCACGTATGATGGTGAAGGCGAACTATCGTAGGTTGAGTACTTACAAGAATTCTATGCATTCCTTGCAAATGAGTTCTATGCACAAGAGGCTAGCGTGCTGCTTGCATACACACTTCGTGAATCCCCACTACATTGGTGCTAGAGTTTGCCTCCCGTCAGCGTGCACTCACTTGAGCAGTTATGTGATCTCATTGAATCTACCTTCCATTATTTTGATCCAAAACCTCTTAACCAAAAAATTTTACAACAATGGAAGGCCTTGCATGAATCGTCTATGGAATTTTGGTACCACTTCCGTTTGTTGCAGTTTCAAGCTCTGAAATATCAGATGAAATTCTAGTATCTCATGGATAGATTTGAGTACTATCTTACCAATTCTGTTAATCGTAAAAGAAATTTTAAGCCCAAGCCCTGCTTAGCATACTTTAGTGATGGATCTGCGCAATCACAAATGGACACGATCGCTGTCACAAGTGATTGTCTACCGATCCCTCATCAAACAGCTCCACCACCGTAGAGTGATGTGGGAGAATAGGAATGCACATCCGTTCAACTGTCACATCCTCCCAACATCACTTCTTTCAATTATCGTGCAGATTGGATTGTGAATCCCATGGGTTATCATATTTATTTCGTACCTCAACCTTTGTCTTCGTATTCTGATGATCCTTCGGATGAGACTGTCTTGTGTTCTTCCATTCCAGACTCTACACTTGTTGTGAATGAGGATTAATCTATCAATGGAGTTGGTGTTGCACAACCAACCTACGTTGTCATTCATGAAGAGTGTGACTGGGAGCTTGAGCATCAAACCTCGGCGAAGGATGACTCCCTTCTGTTTGAGCCTCCTTCATTCTTCCCTGACATCTCTCATGATTCTACCATCCTTGATTTCACATGTGTATCTCCGTCTACGGATGCACCCATTGTTGATCATTCGCAAAACACATCAGATGTTAGTCCATCATCCAACAACAGAGAGGAAAAATCATTCATTGAAAATCCACTTGATTTTTCATCTTCTTTTTCTAGAAACGCAGAGGGTGAACATACTTTCTTCTCATCTACCCCTCCATGTGATTCATCTAATCATGAGGATGCCGAAAAACATCTTGAGGATCCCGAAAAACATCCTGAATTTTCTAATTTGATTGTCGTGATCTCTCTACTTCTTCATCCGATCATGATATTGATTCAACTATTGTTAATCTGTTTAAGACACTAGTCTACGATGATCTATTTGTCGACGAAGTCGAAACTTCACAAACTATCGAGGCACTTTAGCCTGAGCTGATGGTTATGTCAGGTCCTCGTTGTCCTAAGTTTGGTTTCACTTCTGATCAGCAAATTGTTCAAACACCTGAGGCTCCTCATCACTCATCTATATGTATTGAAGATCAATCTCACACAGATTTTGATTCCTCCACTCAAATTACACGATCCCATCACTCATGCATTGGAGGAATCTTACATAGAAAGAACACTTGTGCAAAATAAGTGGTCTACTTTTCTCACGTTTTCTTGCATGTCACAGTCAAAAGAATGTTTATGCTTAACATCTGCATGTAGTGTCACATGACATCATGGTATGTCCACGGACTACATGTCATGCACTTGCACTTGTTTTTTTTATGTGGATGCATTTAAGCTCAGAGTGTGTCTGCTTCATTGTTATATATTTCTTGTTTCCTGGTTCGCACAGCTATGTTGTTCGTGAACCATGCCTTCACCAACATGGGATGACCAATGCGCCGGTGGCTGCATTGGAAGTATCACTTCACGTGAGCAGAACCATGCACTATTAGCTTAGGAGTAGGAGTAGTGTTTTCTTTTTCTTTGTTTTCTTGCATGCATGTTTGTTTCTTACCTTGTTTGTTTGATTTCTTTCTTGTTTGTTCGCTTACTCACTTTGCTTATGCATTCTCTTCTGCTCCTTAATTTGTTTTCTTGTTTGTGTTTCTAGGATAGTTTCACATGGATCATGTGTGACTCTTGAAACAAGCTGGGTAAAGTACAAGAGGACTTGTACAACTATCAACATTTGATTATTTGTTTTCTGCTCTCTTATGAAGAACTTTTTGTCTTCAGTCCATGACACATCAATGGAAAATACGTTTTGTTTGAAGTGAACCTTGGTGAAAACACGAAGCTTGTGCACTAACTAGTGTCACCTACTCTAGTATGTTCTTTTTGGGTTAATCCTTGTCAGCTTAGTCAAGTAGAGTAAGGTGAGGGGGAAAACCTTAACAAGAACGTCAAAGGTATATATAAACTACTTCTTTGAAGGAACAACCTCTTCTACTCTCAATAAGTCGGGATCCCTCTTCTGTCTCTGAAACGAATGTGTTATGCACAGTTACAAAAATGAAAAAAAATGAAAAATTTGTGAAAAAATCGAAAAAATGAAAAGGCAAAAGATGAGAAAGCCTTCCTGCGTAGAGAGGTGATGCAAGTAACTTCGTCGGGGTACTTACCAGGCTCGCTGGCAGCAGAGTGATTCTTGTGTTCCTGTGTGACTCCGTTGGGTTACTGTCTAGGCCACTGTAGTAGAGAAACACTAGAGATGAAACTAAAACTCTGACGACCATAAAGTTTGTGCATCAATATACCCGTCATCCACAAACAAAACAACTATGTTGACTTGGCTTGGAATGTGTGTCGAACGACCAAGAGCTTGGGAGATGCTACATCTTACAATAAAGTAAGTGTGGAAACCAAGATGAATAGAGAACTGACCAATACTTGTAGAGGTGTTAGACTTTCTTTTCACAAACAAGGTCCATTCAAAGAGTTGGAGTTCTACCAGTGCGTTGCCAGGTGTTGTAGTGGCTACAAGCACCTCCAAAATTTTGCCTTACCTTCATTTTAGAGCCTCCCTAACAACCATCCTCAGCAGCATGTCTTGCATCATCAAGCATTTACGCTTCAATTGTTTCTCAATGTCTTGTCAGCATATGCATGTCATTTTGCTTCACTCCCCTCGTAGGCTCTCTGTCCGGACTTAGACCATGTGCTAGCCAAGAAGCTCCTCCAGAAAATTGTGCAATTGTAGAGGGGAACCAACCTTCCCTCCAGAAATTGCGCAAATCAGCTGGCCAACTTGCTAAGCTAAAGAATTGTGTAATGTTTCCTGTCAAGCTTCCTCTGAAAAATTTTACAATTCATCCCAGGACAACTACTCAGCCCAAGAATTGTACAATCTTGGGAGATAGTCACATGTTCCTCCCATAAATTATGTGATCCCTCTGGGACATCTAGCTCTGCTCAACCCAGAAACTATGAAAATACCTCTCCCAGGCTTGCAAACTGCTACATGTGCCTTCAGGTCAACTGGTCCCCTCCCGGATTGAGCTATCTTCATTTGCATGCATGGCTAGTGTTTTTCCAAAATAGCAGAGGAAGCGTGGAAAGAGAATCCTAAGATCCAGGGATCTATTTTTAGGAGTTGGAGGTCACACACAATGATCATTTTGGAAACCTCACGCCACGTGTCATTTTTTTTCTATATTTGTGGCATGCGCATCATGACCTCGATCTTATCAAAACTTATGTACCGGATGCTGTAGAGCTCATTTGATGCAGGAGCATTCAACCCGAGGAAAATCATTGTAATTAAAGTAAAAATAGGGGGGTCGTGTATTTTTAGGAAATAGCTTTCCTAAGTCTCAAGTTAATGTAATTTAGGCCTTTTAGTGATTTAATTAGATAATGAAAGAAACTGTAAGTGCTCTCAAATAAATGAGAACATGAGTGGGTAGTAATTTCAAAAGAGTCCAAAGTGGAGAAAAGAGAGGACATCGACCATCGAATTGAATAAGGGGACTTTTTTTTTTTTTAAAAGAGAAAAGATGGAATGGATAAGTCTCTCGAAGACTTATTAGATATAATCTACCACATATGTATTCTGTAGCGAGCTTTAGGGCTTTAGTTGAGTGATTCAAGGAGAGGATTGATCAGATCCTTCATAGTGATCTGATCCAATGTATTCTTATAAATAGTGAACCTATGCGTTCAATTAATATAGAGTGAGACAGATAGAATATATGTAAGCCTATAGGCAGAGTCGAAAGAGAGGCCACTAACAGTAGAATCAGGCCTGTGTGTGTGAGCGAGACTGAGGAGTCTTGAATGTAATCTTTGTTTTTACATATATACATACTGATGTTTATTCCTGACTATGTCATATTGGGTGAATCAGTATTTCATAGATGAATTACTATTGAATTCGTAGGCTTTGCAATGAGTTGCAGGCAAAATTCCGAAGGACGTAGAGGAACGAAGTTGATTCAGAGGAATCATAGAAGGATACTTGAATGAAATTGAGCAAAAGAGTGGAGGACTCTGAGAGAAGGAACAGAGAGGAGGCTGTGTGGATTCCTGTTGAAGAATCGAGGAATCAAGAGGAGAATTGGTTCGTTATACCAGTGGAGAAATTGAGTATTGTTCAAACAGAACAACGAAGGGAAATTGGGCCAAAACAGAACCCAAGTGAAGCAGAAGGTGGAGTTGAAGAGCTCTGCAAGGACAGAGATCAAAAGAGAGTGAGCAGTTTAAGCTCAGAAAGAAGAGCGAGCTGCGAATGGGATGAAGGCTGAAACCTTTAAAGAAGCCAAACCACGGAAGAACTGATGACTTAGCGTAAAAACTAAGTGAAGGGACAAACAGAGAAGTGTGAAGTGTTAACGCTCAGCAGCTGTTAGATCTGGGTGATCAACGGCTACAATTGAAATCGAAATCGCATTTCGGAGGTGCTAAGAAATGGCGACAACTGAAATAGCGAACTCTAATGAGCGATGTGGCGATATCGCCGATAGACCAATTGAAGATCACGTAATCGGAGGTTTAGAGCAGAAGAAGCCAAGCAAAGTTGGAGAAGTGATATTCGATAGCGATAATCAGAGTATCGGAGCTCGGACCTATCAGATTTCGGAGGAGCAGAAGCGTGGAATGATTAGAGACCGGACCCGACAATAATCATAGTCGCAAGTCTATAAATGTTGAAGTCTGGGTATGCAGTTCGGAGCGGATTTTCCTTTGTATTTTCCATTTCCAATGTTTTACAAAAGGAACGAAGGATGGGTTATTAAGCACTCCCAATAACGTTTGAGCTGACTGTACGATCACACATAGGAATCAGAGGGAGACAAAAGCCTGTATGTCTTAATGGCCTGAGAAGGAGCGAAACCTGATTTGCAATAAAGGAAAATCTTGGTAAGTGTGTAGAGGCTATATAAAGGCCCAAAGGTATGTTATGCGTGTTAATCCTTTTATAAAGGATTAAGTGTCAATAGTGAAGTGCGATAGTGTTATTCCATTTCTCATGGAATAGAACCCCGCCGATAGTGTATTTGCGTTAACACATTCCTTTAAAAAAAGCACCGATAATGCATTATGTGATCCCTATGGAAATAAGATCCAATAGGGGGATTACAGTAGGGTGATTAAGTTCTGACAACAAAGGAACTACTTATAAAGCGGCCATCTGACATTTATGAGATTGAAGATTTGACTCCATTGTAGAGTTAAATACCTGGGGCAGTTGTGGATGCATTGTTAAATGCATACTGTGGGTATATGCTAGGTAACCTTGGAATCAATTTGCTAATTATGGTTATATATTGGGGGACCCGTGCATCATTAGTGGTATTAGATCAGAAGTTTGTAATCAGAGCAGGTTGAAATCAGAGCGAGGAAAAGATTTCTATAAAAAGGAGGTTGCACACTAAAGAAGGTAATGTGCTGAATGATAAAGACTATGGTGGGAGATTGTAGCAGTTCCAGAAGAGGCTTGGAGTAGGCAGGAACAGAGGATTCCTTGAAGGAAAGAAAAAGCAAGATTACTTAATGCAAGTTCTAAAGGAAGAGGACTTGGAGATAAAACAGAGGACAATCCATTCAAAGTGCAGAAGAATGGGTGAAACAAGGTCATGCTGAGATCTGAAGGTAAGGTAATGTGTTCTATTTTAAATTGAGAATGAGTGTTTTTATACTAATACATAGGTGGCAGCAAGAGAAGCTGTGAGAAGAGAACAAATGTGTTCTTGAATATAGAGTAAGGAGAATACTCTGATAGAAAAGTGGCAGTGAACCTGAAGAATCCAACAAGATATTGGACAGAGAGGAAACCTGAAGTGTTCTTAAGAGAGAGTGAGAGATTGCAGAACCCTAGAAGGAGAAAAGGTGTTTCTTAAGGGAAGGTTATAGACAAAGGACCCGTGCTTACCAAAAGATTGAGTGAAGAGAGCTTAGTGAGGTAAAAATTACAGTGAGGAGGACTAGTTGTTGCAGAGGCTTGTTGCAGAAAAGATCATGAAGATAGAGGAGAAGAAGATGACTACTGATAGTCGTAGCAGAGGTTCAAAGAGAAGCCACAACAGAAGGAAATATGTCAAAGTAAATGGCATAAGAATTATTCAAGAAGAAATTGACAAAGAGGTTGTTGAATTAAAAGAAGAACTCAATGCATTAAGGATAATGCTTGAGGAAAGCTAGAGACTAGGTTGGGTCTTGAGAAAAAAACTAGTGAAGTGGCATGAAATACAAAGAAGGCTACAACAAATGCAAGTAAATTGGCTTAAAGGAAAAACTCAAGGAAGTTGAGTTAGAAATGGAAGAATCCATTTGTGAACCAGAAAAAGGAGAATTTCTAGGAGAGAGTGAAGATTAAGACATGAAGACTAAAACTTCAAGTGAGGCCAAAGGATCACATGGATTTAAAACTGACAATTTGTGTATGTATGTAGGTGAAACATGTAAAGAAGGACAATTGGCTCATATTGTCATAAGGGAGGAAGAAGACCAACAGAATCTAAATTCTGTTCTGCAAAAACATGAGATAGATAGATCTCATATACAACGGGAGAAAAATGTCAAGTAACCAAGTGAAGAGCTTGAAGAGATTGAAGAGGAGACTATCAAAGAATTTTTGAATCATATGAAGGATTTAGAATAGAAAGGAGATATGATGGTTGAACCATCAAGTGAGACTATAGGGTCTTATTTTTTGAAAACTGATAGTTTGTGTATGATGGCAGATATTGCAGGAGAAAAGCAGCCTTTTGAAGATGTCTTCAGAGGAGATGAAGATCTAGAAGCAGAAGGTGACAAAGAAAACTTCTCAGAGGAAGAAGAATTTGACTGCATATAGAAGAGAAAGTCTATGGTTGAGTCTATAGAAGCTGTCATGGAGATAAAGAATCGGGATCTTATTCTGATGAAGAATGAAGAAATGTTGCCTCAGAAAGGTAATCAAATGAGTTTGATTGATGTTATTGATAAAAATCAAATGCAGGAGAATGATAATGCAGATGATGAGACAAGGATAGTTCTTGGATAAGGTAAACAGAAAGAGACTGAAGGCAAGCTTGGAGAAGAGACTATGTTAGCTGAAAACATAGTAAAGGATCCTCAATTCACCATGATGATAGGCACAATGGAAATAGCCATGAAATCTGTTGAGACAGTCAGTGAAGAAGAAGAAGATCTACTAAGGGATGTTAAGAAGGAAGAAGTCTATGGGAAAGACTTAGCAAAAGGAGAAAGAACACTAGTAAAATAATGTTTTGGAGAGGATGATCAATCTTTAGAAGCTTCCAGAAGTATGGAGAAGTATCTTTTAGAAGATAAAAACTATGAACTAAAGGAGGATGAAGAATGTCTCTTAAATGAGAGAAATAGTGATTTATTGCAACAAAAGGAATTTAACAATGCATGCATGTGTGAAGATGTGAAAACACAGGAACAAATTCTTGTGAAAGAAGAAGATGAAGTTCAGTTTGAAGAGTTGATATGTGAGGCAACAGTTGAGACTGTTGACCTTATGATTTCCAAACTAATAATCTGTGTGTAAATGAAGGAAACATAAGTGATGATGAAATACTAGCAAAGTGTCACAGAGAAGTTGCATTGCTGGAATATTTGCTGGAGAATTCAGAGTATGACAGTATGATTACAGAAAAAGGGGTTCACGACAGTGAACAAGAGTAGGAAGATATCATTGAAAAAAATGGTGTGGAAGAGAGACTAATAGGAAGTCTCATGAATTCTTTTGAGAATTCATAACAACATACTGATGCGCTGACAGAGGAGAAAGAAACAATTTAACAAACTAAATTGTTGCCAAAGGAAAACAAGGCACAACAACCTTATGTTTTTTATTTTAACAAGTGTGCTGTGAATGTAGGTTTTTTTACATATGCTGAAGGATATTTGGCACAGATGAACAACCAAATAAAAGTGAAAGAAGATAATTCCATGGAAGAACTCAATCCATGGAATAGAGAAATTAATTTTCTGGAGGAAGTGTTGAACAACCATGATCCAATCATGTAAGAGTGTAAGGATGATAGGAAGGCAGTAAGCAAACCAAAAGTTGGAGCAAGTAAAAGAGAAGTCAGCAAAGCAACCCAGGCAAAGCTTGAAGCAAACAAAGTTAAAGTCAGCATAGGAGTCACAACAAGCAAAGAAAAAGTCAACATAGAAGACAACAACAACAACTTGAAACAAAGAGAAGGAGACAGAAGTAAGAACCAGAATATGAACCAATCAAAAGATGTACTAGAGACAGAGATTGAAGAAATGTGGGAGCTGATAATGAAGAAACCCAAATGGAGGAAAATGGTAGCAACAGGAAGCAAGATCAATCAGAACTTGAATATGATTGACAAGAAGAATAAAATGGAGCAAAAGACAGCAAAAGTGTAGCAGCAACAAGGGAACAAAGCAGGTGGACAGTTACAGAACAAAGTGTGGGATCTAGGAAGACAAAGACCAGAAGACACATGATGAGGAGATTATGAATACTTTCTATGTTGGGAGTCTGATGAAGGAGCACTCAGCCCAAGGAAAATCATTGTAATTAAAGTAGACATAGGGGGGTCATGTATTTTTAGGAAATAATTTTCCTAAGTCTCAAGTTAATGTAATTTAGGCCTTTTAGTGATTTAATTAGATAATGAAAGAAACTGTAAGTGCTCTCAAATAAATGAGAACATGAGTGGGCAGTAATGTCAAAAGAGACCAAAGCAAAGCAAAGAGAGGACATGAACCATCAAGCTGAATAAGGGGACCTTTCTATTTTAAAACAGAGAAAAGATGGAATGGATAAGTCTCTCGAAGAATTATTAATTATAATCTGCCACATATGTATTCTATAGCGAGATTTAGGGCTTTAGTTGAGTGATTCAAGGAGAGGATTGATCGGATCCTTCATAGTGATCTGATCCAATGTATTCTTATAAATAGTGAACCTGTGCATTCAATTAATAGAGAGCAAGACAGATAGAATATATGTAAGCCTACGGGCAGAGTTGAAAGAAAGAACACTAATAGTAGAATCAAGCCTATGTGTGTGAGCGAGACTGAGGAGTCTCGAATGTAATATTTGTTTTTACATATAACTATGTCAAATTGGGTGAATCGGTCTTTCATAGATGAATTATTGTTGAATTCGTAGGCTTTGCAATAGGTTGCAGGTAGAATTTTGAAGGACACTGAGGAACGAAGTTGATTAAGAGGAATAATAGAAGGATCCTTGAATCAAATTGAGGAAAAGAGTGGAGGACTCTGAGAAAAGGAACACAAAGGAGGCTGTGTGGATTCTTATTGAAGAATCAAGGAATCAAGAGGAGAATTTGCTCGCTATACTAGTGGAGAAATTGAGTACTATTCGAACATAACAACGAAGGGAAATTGGGCCAAAATAGAACCCAAGTGAAGTAGAAGGTAGAGTTGAATAGCTCTGCAAGGATAGAGATCAAAGGAGAGTGAGGAGTTTAAGCTCAAAATGAAGAACGAGCTGCGAATGGGCTGAAGGCCGAAACCTTTAAAGAAGCCAAACCACAGAAGAACTAATGAATTAGTGTAAAAACTAAGGGACAAACAAAGAAGCATGAAGTGTTAGCACTCAGTAGCCATTGGATCTGGGTGATCAACAACTACGATTGAAATCTCAATCGCATTTCGAAGGTGCCAAGAAATGGTGACAACCGAAATAGCGAACTCTGATGAGCGATGTGGCGATATCGCCGATAGACTGAACGACGATCGCGTAATCGAAGGTTTAGAGTGGAAGAAGCCAGGCATAATTGGAGAAGCGATATCTGATAGTGATAATCAAAGTATCAAAGCTCGAACCTATTAGAATTTGGAGGAGTGAAAGCATGGAATGATTAAAGACTGAACCCAACGATAATCATAGTCACTGGTCTATAAATGTTGAAGTCTGGGTATGCGGTTCGGAGCAGAGTTTCCTTCATATTTTCCTTTTCCAATGCTTTATGAAAGGAACGAAAGACGGGTTATTAAGCACTCATGATAACTTTTGAGCTGACTGTGCGATCGCACATCGGAGTCGGAGGGAGACAAAAGCTTGTATGTGTTAATGATCCGAGAAGGAGTGAAACCCAATTTGTGATAAAGGAAAATCTTAGTAAGTGTGCAGAGGTCCTGTAAAGGCCCAAAGGTATGTTATGCATGTTAATCCTTTTATAAAGGATTAAGTTCCGATAGAGAAGTGTGATAGTGTTATTCCATTTCTCATGGAATAAAACCCCGCTGATAGTGTACTTGTGTTAACACATTCCTTTGAGAAAAGCGTTGATAATGCATTATGTGATCCCTATGGAAATAAGTTCTGATAGGGGGATTACAGTAGGGTGATTAAGTTCCGACAACAAAGGAACTACTTATAAAGGGGCCATTTGACATTTATGAGATTGAAGATTTGACTCCATTGTAGAGTTAAATACCTGGGGCAGTTGTGGATGTATTGTTAAATGCATACTGTGGGTTTATGCTGGGTAGCCCTGCATCAATTTGATAAGTATGGTTATATGTTTAGGGACCCATGAATCATCATTCCTCACATCGATCTTGCAGCTCTGACATCCCACATCACATCTAGGAGTATTCGGCACATTTAACTCAGTTATTTCGAGGTAAGCCTGCTTTGCATGTCTTGCACTGCGCTTTTGTTGCTTTTTTTGTTTCGACTTGTGTGAGGGTTGTATACTTCATTTTAATGAACACTTGCTATCATTTTACTGTATGTTAGCTTGTACAAGAATCGTTTCAATTTTCGTTCGCATCTCACTCTTGTTGCATGCATGACATTGTTTTTTCACTTACGGTCGTCGTCGCGGTGACCCGCTTAACACGCATGTATGTCGTCTCGTCTTTCAAATCCTGCACCCACTATTTGCATGCATGATATTTCACTCTTGTTTACACTCAACTTCACCATGCATTTAGACTTCTCATGTTTCAATAGCCCGTCGGCGGGTTTGGGCTACCTTGGCCCGGACTATGCCTTACTCGGATAACATTGCGCAATTCTAAGAGGGTGGGTCATGCATTCCTCGCAGAAAATGCTTAAATATGGCCAGTAAATTCCCTTCATTATTTCTTTGCGCAATTCTGAGAGGCAGTGACTATTGGCCCAGAAAATTACGCAATGGAGTCCCGGGCTTGCATCACTTGCCCACTGAGATTGCGCATTGCACAATCTCAACATCTAGCAAGCCAGTATGGACTGTGTATTATGCAGTTCTAGTAGTTAGTCAGCTTCCCAACAACCCGAACTGTGCCTTGCGCAGTTTTGGCAGTCAATCTCCTGAACCCTCGGCAGAAATTGTGCAATCTTCACGACCAGTCACACAGGTATGTTGCAAGTCAATCCTCCAGTTGTTTTTTTGTTTTCGACTGAAATATTGCTTTCCATGAATGTTTCTATGTCTCCAGGTATTATAGGTGTTCATCTGCCTCTCAGTGGCATATGCACAATGACTTCCAGGATAGCAGAGTCAGAGACAACGTTGAGAGCACAACTAGAGATGCAGCCGAGCAAGTGTCTATGAGCTTGCCTACTTATGAAGACATCAAGTTATTCATAGACAAGGACATCAAGATGAAATGTTAGGAGCATCGCAGCGAGTAGCACCATCAACAGCAGCAGATGGTAGCACACATGCATGTGATGAATGCAAGAGGAAGGTTGTTGACAACACTAAGGCGGAGCAAATCTATAAGTTCAAAGCAGATCCACTTGTGATGAAGAAAGCTTTGGAGATTGAGGATATGAGGCGACGACGCAACATGGAGATCGCGTGAAGGTAGAGAGAGAAACAGAGAAGGAGTTGCATGTGCTGAAGTAGCAACTCAAGGAAGAGCATCAGTTGTACAGAGGAGAGAAGGGTTGCAGTAGGAATAGGTACAACAAGGGGTGAAACATGCACAGACTAATGAAGCTATGCCTGTACAAGTTATAGATCCATCCCAGAAACTGGCACGAAGCAGACAGGGTGAGTAGTGTTCTCGATTTCATGTAAGGGAGTTCAATAGCATGCATGTCATTGTACGCACACATGCGATCCCACCCATTGGCACACTCACCAAGGCGAAGACATGAACTTAATCTGACTGGGGCTAAACATGCAATTTGATAGTTGATGCACATAACCACCAGCACAGCCTTGGAGATCAACACGGACTCTGTGCATCAGTGCGTTGCCTGTCCACTCACACACAAGGTGACCATGTGCATGCTATCAGACGATTTGGACAAAGAAACCATATCAGTGTACCCGGATGCAATAGAGGCAAGAGTTCGCTTTCAGTAGGATGTCACCATTGAGCGCGCAGACACCATCACGAACCACCAAGCTTGGCATCAGCTTGTCACGGTTTACCACCATGAGGATGTCGAAGAGTTGGTCGTCTCACAACCATCTAAGTTTTAGTGATGTCTTGCATGGCTTGCTCAAGCCTATTTTTTCTCACATGGGTACATGTGGAGATTGGATGTAACATCTTGTAAAGTGGAAGTCCAAGTGTCGATAGTTGAATGTAACAGTCATAGAGTAGTTGAAGAGTCATGAGGGCAAGTGAACAATCACAAAGGGGGAATGTCAAAAGGTCACCCCACCCTTTGCTATTTATAGTACCTCATAACTCATTGATAGGGCTTTTGGTCAACCAAGATTCTGATTAGAGTATCTTAGAGAAAGCTTGGAGAGTATTGTAATGAGCCTTGGCTTCTCCACAGTGCAAAGCTAATATATATCTTTAGAGGAGCAGGTGGCAGTGACTATAACGTTCTGTTGTCGGGACTAATGGTTATTCATGGTTGTATTATATGATTGGAACTTTCACTTCTTAATATAACAAAGCCAACACATTCCTTGCATATGTTGTTATTGTATTTCAACTAACTTTTTTACTCTAACGATATATGTATATGTTTTCTTACGCATGCATGTATGGAATTTTCTGTATAAGTATGTATGAATCTTACTGAAATGTATTGTTGGTTTAACCATCACTTTGGATTACTAGCTTACTTGTTTTCCATTTTATGATGCATATTTGCTGATGTGTTCCTTTCTTAGGCGCGTGATTCCACAGATTTCCAAGGGGCACACTCACCTCACCCTCTATGTGTTAGAACCGTTCAGGCACCTTCTTTGACTTGCCGCATATGTCACACCCTTGTTACCAATAGGGACATCTTACTTGTCTCTACACGTAACCGCGGTCAAGGCGATACCGTACGACCCACTGTTGGGACTCCTATGCTAAACGATCTGAGGTCTAATTAGAACTTCTTACCAGGGAGATCCCCTAACATGTTGGCGGGTCCACTGTCAACATGATTAAAATGGTCAATTTGAAAGGGAGAACAACTAAATAGTATTATTTCATAATAAAATATTAGACTTCATAATTTTTTCTCCTACTACAAGTAAATAGTATGATGGGCTCTGCAAAACTACATTCATCATCCAAAAATGATTATGAGAAACATAACTTGGATCATTTGGTAGAAAGTGGGTTTTCTCAAAAGAAAGTTATGTTCTACATTGAAACCTTTGCTACAATTGGAAATATGAATTAAGTTCAAGTTATTATTTCACTTGCTACATGTTTTCTATGGAAGGTACATCAACTGGATGACAAGAATGATTTCCTATATGATTATGTCAGTAAGGATATTTATATGTAGAAACAAATTATACCTACAAAGAGAGGTAAATAGAAATTTTCATCGGTATTTATTAGGGGAATGAAAATCCATAACTCACATGGATTGACATTATACTTGAAGAAAGTGTAGCAAGCTCAACTTAAAGTCCTTCGAATGATCTTTGCCTTCATTCTCGATTTTAGCATAATCAACATGATAAGATGGGAAGACATATGGGTGTATTGAAGAAACAAAACTAAGAAATAAACAAATCAAAGAGAAATTGATATATTGTCTATGTTATCCATTTTATTATGACCCACCTGAAAAGATGGAAAATTGTATAGGTATGGATAAGATAGAAGAAGAAAACCAAATAAAATGAGATAAACTAATGTATTATATGTTATTATACCCAGTGCAGGCAAGATATTATGCATTTAGTTTTGCATTGATTAGGTATTACTTTCTCTTTGACCAAAGAAATTTGAAGTTTGTCCAAAATTTAACATTATGAATTGAAATTTGTTATTTTTAAATAATATTTAAATTCAATTATCTTGAATACTATTGGTTTAAATTTTTTCAGATGTTATTGTGTAGTGATGACAGAAGAGCATTTTAATGTGACCCATCATTAATTTAATTGGCAAAGAGTACTATATAGTGCACCCTCCAGTTTGTGCTATGCATTCCATGATAAGAATGAACATGCTCGATAGTAGATGAAAGTGAAGAACAAACTGCAAATGTTATTAAAGCAATTATATATTGTAATAAACAACTCATCTATTAGAATTTGTAAACAATCTAAAAGCTTGACGAACACACTCATCTACCATTCATGGCATCTACATATGGTTTATTAACTCTTAGTATTAGTTTTTAGCAATGCCAAAGGCATGGATCAGGTTCCATCACATTGCTAATGTAAACTTGCAAATTCAATAATTGGAAATTGTGATTTTAAACCAATTCTCATTCTCCACATCTATGTAATTGATTAATGCACCCACCTACTACCATTGGCATTTACAATCCTGCCAAGCAATTCGTTATCTACCACTATTGAAGTAGATAATTATGAAGTACACAATCATTTGCACATATAAGAGATTAAATAAATTTATCCAATTAACATAAAGCACAAGTAAAGTTAACTATCACATGCTCATTTAATAGTTGAAATTGGACAATGCTAACAATTTTGATTTAAATAATACAAATTAATAAATGCAAGAAAGCTATAGTGCTAATAAAAAAATCACTATAACATATAAATAAATTCATCAATTACTTCTTTTCAATGGATATTTATTTAAAAACTAATAAATCCTTGACTGATATCCAAATTAACATTATTATAGTTTACCTGCACAAAATTAAGCATTCAAATTTTCTTTTAAATGGGCATTGCTTTGTCTAAATTTTGTAGCTTCATAGTTTAACATTAATTAATTAAATTGTAACTTAATTTTTTTATAATAATTAAATTACTTTTATAATAAATATTATTAATTAACAAGTTCAAACTTCCTATCAAAGAAGGCAACGCATAGGCAAGATGAGGATTGGTTAATACAGGAGGAAATCGATAGAGTTTTCTACTAGCATTATCACAAGCCTTTCATCAATCTACATGTTCATCAGAGGCTCACAACGCTCCCTGTGAGAAGACTATGCTTATTTTTGTTCTGGTTTTCACCATACAACTGACAGGCTATCAAGCCCAAATATGCATATGCTACGACATCTACAAAATGTAATTTCTTAATATTAATAGAAATTAAGACTTTTTTCCAAGGGGAAAAAAACAAGTTCAAATAAATATTGCTAGTTTACAAGTTTAGCATTTTATTAATAGAAATAAATAAATTTATTCATATACAAATATAATGAGCTAAACTCATTAATAATTAAGTGAAAAATGATTCAAACTATAATTTGGTTCTCCACTGTCACAATGCAAAATTACAATTAACAAATACTTCAATTTACCAATTAGTAAAGCTTAAATTAATTGGATTCTAAACCTTAAAACTAACTAGCATTTACTATTTTTACTTTAATTTAGCTATCTTTAAATTAAGTGGTAGATACAAGCTATTATGGAGAGCTTATTCGATATCAAGATTATTTCATTTTACCATATTTATGGTTTTCTTCCTTAAAAATAAGTATTTTATTTTATTCATTTTCTTAATAATATAAACTTCTTTATATTCATAAAATTTATTTTATTTTATAATTAAAATATATTTTTTTAAAATCAACTATATTAGAAATTATATAAAATCCCTAATAAGTTTGACACTATGAAATAGCAAAATACTCAAATTTATAAGTAAAGCTTCTCATGTTTTTCACCATATATGATTTACAGTTTTTATACTTAATAAATATAAAGTTAAACTAATAAATAATGTTTATATTACAATAAATTGTGGTTTTCCTTTTAACATAAATTTAAGTACCCTATAAAAGCTTATATTTTGTTGATAAATTTGGTAAAATAACATCAATATGATGTTGAAGCCAAGTGCTAATATGCTATGGGAGACTCTTTTAATTAATGATATAAAAAACTTTCCTTAATATGTAATTAAATATGTAATTTTATATATTTAATTGGTAAAAGGTTATGTATTTTTTTACTTAAAATGTGTTTTAAAATGTATAAATTGATTCAATATTTAAAAAAAAACATTTACAATATAAACTTACTATTTTAAAAATCTTCTGTTAATTGAATTTGTAATCTAAAATATACTGATCACAATATTTTATTCATAGAAAATAATAATAACAAAAAACACAAATAATAAATACTATATAAAAATCATTAATTAATATATTTCTTTTTATTTTATCTATTATATAAATAAAAATAAAAATAAAACAATAAACTTATTATTTCATATTAATATGTGTTTACACAGTGAAAATGGAAAATACTTCATTACATATGATATTTTCCTTTACATTTAAATAATAATAAATAGTTCATTTGTATGATATTTAATTTTACGTTTAAATAATAATAACAAATAGTTCATTTGTATGCTTAATTAAAGAAATATATTGTTTTTTTAGTTGATTAGGTATATGTTTTAATATTAGAGTATTGTATTATTTTTGGTGTTGTTTAATTATTACATGACCTGATTAGGTATATGTTTTAATATTAGAATATTGTATTAATTTTTTGTGTTGTTTAATTATTATAAATTTTGTAATGTTGATATTTTTTGTCCACATTTTTATTTTTAAGGTGTAAATAATTTTTTTTTTTTTAAAACCACTCTTATTTATAATTCCAACAAACCTAAAATCTAAATCATATGACTAAATAAATAAAAACACACTGAAATATCTCAAAGTATCCCATTTGGGCCTGTTCTGAAAGTAGAGATGTTGGGTTAAAATGTTAATAATGTTAATCAGAATCGTAGTGTGTAGACATATTGTTGCATTATTCTTGATTATCCTTGTATGGTTAGAAAGGTGGTTTTTTATTTTTATTTTTTATATTTAATGATAGGATTTCTTACTCTGTTAAAAAAATTGTTGCTTTAATATTGATAAAATTATTTTTTTAACATTTACATAATTAAGAAGATAAAATAAATGTGGTTGGTTTGGTTATGTTAAGTAGGTAGAGCTTATGTTCATGATCTATTTTTAGTGCGATGTTATTATCAAAATTATATAAAACTTGGTTTAGTTTGGATATTTTTTGAGATAGTTTAATTCCTCCAAGAGTGATTTCCATCTTCAAAATGTTTCCATAAAATTTGAACTTAAATTTGTTGGGAGAAAAAAATAAATATCTTTTATTATTTTTACTATGTACAAATATAATATTATATATATTATATATATAAAAATATTTAACTTTGAAAATGCATTTTTACCTTATCATAGAGATTCTTAATATGTAAATAGGTTTTAGTACAACCAGATGGGTTAATATCATGGCTTACCAATACCACATACCAAAGAAGTCATAACCCATCTTAAGTGATTCTTGTTCATATGAATTAAGTGCATATCTACTTTGAAGATAAATCTCAACTTTTAATTTGTGGAACTTGTAGATCGTACCTCCTGCATCCGCAAGGATTACAAATATAACAAGGGAGGCTGCATGGCAGCTAGTCCTTGCTTTGGGGATTTTGTTAGAAATTTACAAAGCATTTCAAGTTCATAGTGTTGGCAGTGTTGTTAAATTGTGGGTAAAGCTGAAGTTTTGGGAGGAACATCCAACCTTCAGCCTACAACCTGTAACTTATCAAAAAAAGAACCCATAGTTTTCCTTTATTATTGGAACTTGAAACCATGCTGATAAAATGATAGTTTGATTAGCTAAGGTTTGAGACTTATCTTTCATAACATTATATGCAATCCTTACCCTGGCCTTAGCTTGAGCAGGCTATGGAGATGTGTTATGTGATAGAATGCCATCCCTTCCCAAGCTTTTGGATACTTCAGCCTGTTGCTGCTGCTGTTTCTGTATCTGACTTTGGGGCTGTGACTTTGACTGGCTAACGACCTGTAAACTTTGTCCAAGTGCCTGAGCAAGGTTTAATTGCTGCTGTGGAGGACTTTGCAAAGGTGGATTTACAGGTGAAGTACCACACTGCTGAAGTGCCAACGTTGGAGGTGGAGGTGACAATCACTGTTGTTGAGACACTGTCAGTTGGTGGTTTTGTTGTTGTTGCTGTTGTTGGTGATGCTGCTGATGCAATTGGCGAACTACATGCACATAGTCTTGATTGTGGTTTTGACTTTGAGGTTGAGGATACCACTGGTTACTATGCCCTTGCCGCTGCTCAGGCTTCTGAAGATGATGTTGACCAGAAAAACTCTGATTTGTTGAATAAACCATCTGATTAAAGTAACCAGTGTTCACGCCATTGAATGAAGAGGTTGTTTGACCATTATTCTGGCTGGCCTGAAGTGGAAGCTCTTGCATAAGCATCTGCCACGCTCTTGAGTGGTCTGTAAACCCAAGCATACACAAAAACAATTGTGAATTATCACAAGTTTGCCTACAATATTAAACTTCAACCTACAAAAATGGAAGGCAAGTTCTGCAGATATCAAAGAGAGAAGCGCTTACAGATTCCACTTTAACTTTAAAGGTATTATCTGCTTAAGTTACAACTAAATGGTAACAACATTGTGCCCATCAGAAATTGTAGTTATGTAGTGGGAACTGATTTAAGGAACACTAAGCAAAAGGATAAAGGCATCATTCTACTTTACGTGGCTTACAAGACTCCTGCAGAAGTATTAACCACAAAAAAATTAAGCTTGAAAACTATCTAGTAGGCTGGAGAAATTCATCAAGAAGATCTGCTCCTCAAGATTGATTTTGATAAAGTCCTACACAGATTAGAATGGTATATTACTTCAGATATGATGACATGGATTGGTATCCTAAGGTCAAAAATGCAATGAGGTACAACGTTGAGAACATAACCAATCAAGTTATTCTGCAACGGTCCATCAGAAAGGGTTTTCTTTGTCCAATAAAACATTTCATCGCAGCTAATGCTCTAGGTTAGCTAGAGTCAAGTGCAAATCGAAGGAATGATCTTTATCAGGTGCCTACAAGATGTTTTAAAATCCACTTTGTAGATGAATTTTTGCTCTGTCTAGAATTAGCCCAATATTTGGATATGATGATGTGTTGGATTTGGCCCACGTTCGAGAAAGCAGTGAGCATTATGTTCACCAAAGCATCTGTTAAGTTTCAAGCTGGGCATCTAGCATTAAGAAACAAGTTACAACTAAATCATAATTAACAATTACATCTAAACCAGGTGATTTTTTATTCAAACATGGATGGCATAACAATGTTGACAATGTGAACATGGAAGAACCTCTACACACTGGTGTTGAGACAACGCCCAATCAACCCAATGGCAAACTGATCAGGTTCTGATGGATGTGCAACAATCAGAAGCGGATAGACATTGCCACTGCACATATAAATCAACACAAATCCATGGTATAATTTTGTTCTAAAATGGAAATGCCATTCAACTTTTGAAGTTTTCGATTGTGCTATGAGATAGCTAAAGCTGCTAACCTACTCAAGCCCGGCTGTATATATATGGAAGGTGCAATATTGCAATGTGGCCTCAAGCTTTCTTAATCAAATACTCCAACAACACCATCGATGAAGCTAACATAGATTAGAAGACTATCACATGAGTATGTTGCACTTGAAATTGATGTAGACGGTGAACCATGAGGCGTCCACTGCAATGCAGACATGTACAACAATCATGCATCATTTTAACAGCTTTTTAGATTCCCTGGAAATCTTGCCATTAAAAGATGATACATAAACCAATCTTGCTAGCCAGCGATAAAAAGTAAGAAACAAGGAAAATACTTGTCTAATTTGTATTGTATAAGATTGCTCACATGATAAGATGTTACACTGAAAACACAGGCTTACATGGCACTAAATCTATAAATACAGTAATTAAATACAAATAGAAAAGGTAGTGCTATCAAAATTCATAAAAGGAGGAGGCTATTAATGTAAAAGGAGTTCTCAACGAGGAAAGAAGCAACAAAGACAAAATACCATCCCCCCACAATATGCCACCATTACAGAAATCAAATACAAATAATGCTATCAATATTAATGATAGAGGAACGACAGTATCAATGTAACATGGGATCCCAACAAAGGATATGCAAACTCCAAAACGAAGGACAATATCAATGTAACACTAGATTTCAACAAACAAACGTTCCAATATTTTCTGAAATTGGATTTCCAATTTCAGGGGAAAATTTGTGGCCAATATACACTATGGCTAATCCGATTCCAGAGGGATTTATAATCAAGATTTCACCTATAAATCAATTACATCGAACCAGACAATCGCACTCCAATGTAATAGGATCTGGTCGCACTCCACAGAAAATCCACAACCTCATAAATTTGAAGTCAATAGTTCCATCTGACTGATGGAAATAGAACATTTTTGCCAAATCTTTTCGCCAAAGTGGAACGTTTCTTCTACATAACGAAATACAGAGGTCAGAAAGATTAGGTTCATCAGATTGAGGCATTTTCTAGTAAAACTGCAAAACTGTTGTCAATGATTCAAAAACTGTAACTTCCAGTCCAAGATAGCTTCCAACTCTTCACCACAGGAATTTCAATCCAACAGTCTTAACAAAATCCTTCACCACAGGAATGTCAATCCAACAGTCTTAACAAAAACCTGCAACTTCAAATATAATTAATATAAAGAAAACGTGGTCAATCACAATAGACAAACAAGCCCCGAGTTACCGTTCAATTCCTTGCAAGGAAATGCCTCACAGAACCTGTACCTAGGCTTTTAGTCACTGTTGAACCTAGAACAATATACCATAGTCTGTAAAATCATGGGAATAAAAGGGTGGTAAGATATTTTTTTATCAAGAAATTAACTATTGAATGCAAGCACTACTTGAAATTGTCTCGTCCGATGAATCGGAAATGCAATCCCTGTGGTCTCGACCACCACCCATGTTTGTAATTGGGTTTCTCTCTACCTAATGGACATCAAAGAATCAAAATTTTGATTTAAAAGAGGACTAAACATACCAAGTAATCTTGCATGGAACAATCTGACCAATTTCTCAACCAGTGCAGTAATCATTTTTCTGAAATTGCATCATATCCCAACAAA
Source organism: Pinus taeda (assembly GCA_000404065.3). Classification (NCBI taxonomy): domain Eukaryota; kingdom Viridiplantae; phylum Streptophyta; class Pinopsida; order Pinales; family Pinaceae; genus Pinus; species Pinus taeda. The sequence goes on along the minus strand of APFE030390607.1, from coordinate 15,199 downwards.
TTCCTTCAGAGATTCAACCCTCTATATTCAAAATTCTGAATTGGGTTCTTCCAAATTCACTACAGAATGCTTTAATTGACATAAAACTAGCACTCACGAGTGGAGAAATAATCCTGCATGGAACAATCTGACCAATTTCTCAGCGAGGGAAGTAACCATTTTTCTAAAATTGCATCATATCCCAACAAATTCATTCAGAGATTCAACCCTCTATATTCAAAATTCTGAATTGGGTTCTTCCAAATTCACTACAGAATGCTTTAATTGACATAAAACTAATACTCACGAGTGGAGAAATGAGATGAAATTTCATGAAAATGGGCTAAAATTCAATGGAACGGGCAAGCGCAAATCGATTAGTTTCGCAAAAATACCTGATCAGATGCAAGACACACCAGAGAGGAAACTATGGCGTATGATGAAATCCCTCGCAACTTTTAAACTCGATCAGCTGAGAAACAAAAGTGCACCATGAAATTTCAAATTTAAAATAAAGATAAAAAATCAATCGATTTCAATAAGAATAAAAATGAAAATCGTAACATTTATCCACCTTGTGGGCCCTACATGAGGGCCATGTGCCTAACACCTCTCTCTCCATAGCATAACATGCAATCTTACACCTCTTTCTCCTTAAAATAACATGCAAGCTCTAAAGCAGGCCACCTAAGGTTGCAACAGGCTAACATCTGTGAGTAGGCAGATTGAAACCCGAGCAGGAAGATTGAAACCTGAATTCTTAGATTATTCATTTACCTAGTTCCTTAGCACAAACATTCAATGAATATGAATTCATATGTCACAAAACCCTTGACTAACCACGAAAACAGCCTTAGCCTTCCTCGGTACAGTTTGTCAACAACAAAATTTGAGCCCTGGAAAGTGGAAATTGCAGGGTCCATATGACTCGCAAGCCCAAGGGATCAGGGGAAAACCTGATTTCTACTGCGCCCATCTGAAGATCGATTCCGTTAAGGGTATGGGTCTTACACCATCCAAGACACACAAAGAGCACAATAGATTAATGATTGAAGCTAAGGCGTATTAGCTCACTTGCTTGCTAAGGTACAAAGTTATCATGGTTGTTTTCTCCGCTTAGAGCTCGCAACGCTAGGTCTTGACAACGACGGGGGTACGGGTTGAGAAATGTTGCACATAAATAGCAGCTAGTTTCGAACCCTGCTTAAAAAACTTTCAGAGGTAAGAGCTTTACTAAGTTTCCTATTATGCAGAAAGAAATCAACAGATCAAATTTGTGTGTCCTTTGAGCACAATTGGGTGTTTTTTGAGCTGCATTTTCATTTGGAAGGAAAGAGTCGTGAGATTCCAAAAAATTGAGGAAAAGAGGCACTTTTTACTTGGCTGCAGTCAGTAGCGGGACAAGAGGCGCCCTTGATAGGAGCTCCAGTGGGTGTATCTTTGTTTGAACTAGGTGATGCCCTTCATCCTCTTCACGCATCTAATGGCGAACCAAGCAATACTCGAGCCACCGAGTCACATTCGACTCATCGGCGACGGAGCTGATGCCGAAGCGCTGCGCAAGACCAGGTGACGACTCGAACGATTGGCGCACACTCTCGGCCTGCGATTCGAATTCAACCCTCCACAAGCGAAGCACTTTTATGCAAGGAACTCCAACCAACAAACTCCCTACGGCGAGAATAAACCCTGGCTCTGACTGATTCTTGACTAATTGATAGCTCGGTGAAAGGGTAAGCTTTCATGGCAGTTGCCTCGCTGTAAGCCCCCAAGACTCCCTTGTAAGCAATGCAGAGATGGGATCCATGATTATTGCAGTCATGCTTCCTGATTCAGAGAATTGCAGTGTTACAGAATGATTTCCCCCTAACACAAAGAAACAAAAAAGTAGGCTCTACGAAGGGATGGCTCTGGTCAAGTATGTATCGATTTTACCAATGTTCGTTAGCTTAGCTTCTTCTGGTTCTGTATTAGGCCTGCCCAAAACATAGGCTTGAATGATAGCTTGACAACTTGAGCTTGAATGACCAGGTGGACTTGTGCCAGAGCAACATGTAGAGTAGACACTGCAGACACATTGCAACAGGCACATGTCTTCCCATCTTCATGCAGCAACTTGTAGGTGTGAAAGTACAATGTTCCAAGCATTATCCCAAGCATTAAACGCATAGGATTATTGCTAGTATTAACGGGATGTTTTACACTGCTTGGAAAAAAATAATTATATATAACCTATGTTTTTGCCTCTAGCCTCAGGAAGAGGCCAAATAACACAGTAAATTATTATGTACCAAAAAAATTTCGGTAGACTCCTCAACCAACGCTAAGAAGCAGGTCACAAACAGGTTAATTAATGTTAACATCTTGGTTTCCGATTACTATAGTCCCTGGCCATTGCCAGATGGCAGAGACTAATAAGAAAGTTGGAGTCTTGACTGACAAAAATGATCTATTATTTTAGTTATTACATACCATGTATAACACAATTCTTAGACCAAAAACCAATTACTAGTCATATATCATCGTTAAACAAAGTATGAAAAATTGTCATGACATGGCACCATGTGGCCAGAGGATTTCAATGTGCTGAAGTGTGAAACCTCCCCCACAATTGACTTCCTCCCGGACAATATATATATATATATATATATATATATATATATATATATATATATATATATATATATATATATATATATATATATATATATATATATCAAAGCCTTCGACTCCATGATCTATCTGTGCATATATAAACGAAAACCTTAGAACACGACCTAAAGATGTAAGCATAATTTGGAGGGAAGACACTAAATTTGATTCAAGTTAAGGAATTTAGACTTTTGTGATCCATAACATTGTTTAGAAAAATTTTCGGCGAAATCACATAAATATCCTTTTGTCGACGCGTTTCAAACCAACCAGTGTGGTTCATCGTCAGGACAAGTTGAAGAACCAATCCAACTTAGCTTGTTAAATAGTATGCGCAGAGACTCCAACGGCTATATTGCCAACGGCTAATTCTGACCTAAAGACCCTAGTCAAACCAATAATATCCTTGTTATATTTAATTATTATTATTTTTAGAAATTAGTTAAATTAGGTAAATTATATACTAAAAGAATTCATTAGTTCATTTAACTAAATGTACTTGTATATTAATAAATGTATATAAATATCCAAAAACGAACTAATTCAATTTTAAAATTAATATCATGGGTCCATCCTATATTTATTTAAAATAATTTTTTAATTTGAAATAATATCATAGGTCCATCATATATTTATTTAAAATAATTTTTATTTATTATTTAATTCTAAGGTCCATTAGAAATTTAAATTTAAAAATTATATCTTCTATCAAGATATAATTCTAATTAATTTAATAAATTATATTTATTAAATCATCTATATTTCTTTAATAATTTATTATTCCAATAATATTATTCAAGAAAACCATGTAATTGGGTAAATATATTATTACATATAAAGGTTAAACAAAAATTTATTTATTAAATATATATGAAATTAGGTAAAGAAACAGCCCACGGGGCTTTGGATTGACGGTGAATGGGTGCGCTGTTAAGGCACTCCTTGCGATAGGTCACCGGTTCAAATCCCCCGTGGGTACTTAGGTTAGTCTTAACGTAGAAAAAATTAGGTAAAGAAACTAATAGTATGTTATAGGATCATAATTATTATTTCAAGTCCAAAGGTATAGTAGTAATTAAGTATATATACATCTATAATTGAAAAAAAAATTTGAAAACAAAAATCTAATTAAACTATTTCATGAATATTATTATTCTAATTATAATATTTATGTTTAAATGTAACCCAATAATAACATAAATGAAATAAGGTTAATAACCTATTAATAACTCATACCACGCATAATAATAGGACTAAACCAAATTAATACTATAGGGAAGCTAGGAAAAATCCACTGGAAAAAGGGGACCACCACCGAAAACAACTCTAAAGGAGAGGGAAAGAAGAAACCCTAAGACCTAATAAAAAGGGACTGATGAGGCTAGGAAGACAGGGCTGGGACCCAGCAACTGCTAATCTTCCAGCCATCATCCCTATTAAGATTATTCGGCCTTTTCTCAATCTCCAGGGCCTCTCTAAATTTGCGATGGTGAAACTGCGCAACTTTAGCAATGACTTGAGCATCTTCAATACAGACATGATGCATCGTTTTCCCAGCATGTTCAGCTAGGGCTCAGGACTTGGTCCTACCATGCCTTAGGTCAGCTGAATGCTCACTAATCCTTTGATTAATAGAGCAACCTGTCTCACCAATATATGGTGTTCCACAGGAACACGGAATGACATAGACGCCCTTCATGTCTTTAGGGTCAATAGGATCTTTTATAGACCTGAGGGAGCCACGGATAGTATTGAGAGGTCTAAAAGTCGCGGGCACATCGTACTTCCTCAGAATCCTCGCAATCCTATCCGTGGTCCCTTGGATGTAAGGCAGGTTAACACCCATGACACGATCTTTAGGTTCTCTTCGGGTTGAAGGCTCCTTCTTGGCCTTGAGGAAGGCTTTTTGACCCAAGTGTCTACTGTAACCATTCCTCATGAAGACATCTAGAAGATGAGCCTTCTCTGTTTCCAAGCTCTCTTCATCGGAAATTCTGACAGCACGGGTGGCAAGCGTGCTTAGAACCCCTAACTTCTGAGCGGGGAAATGATGGGACGAAGCATGCAAGTATTGTTCGGTATGCGTCTTCTTCCTAAACACCCGATGAGAAAAGGAACCATCCGCATTCTTAGAGATGAGAACATCTAAGAACAGAAGACAACCTTTGTCTTCTTTTTCCATCGTGAATTTAATGGCGGCGGACTGGTTATTGAGATGACCGAAGAACCGATCCAGCTCATCAGGACGATTCAAGTTGTTTGAATTCTGGGGCAACTATTTCTAATTTATTCCCTGTATTCTTCATCTTTCTAGGTAACAGACAAGTCAAGTAGATTCATAAAAAAAAAATAGAAAATTAAAAAAAACCTCACGATTAGCTTAATCTTAGCTGGTTTATGTGAGGGCGAGTGCTGCCAAGAGTGTAGTAAGTAGGTTGATATCACTACATTTTTTAAGGCAAAATTCATCTTGGAATGGCAGAGGAAGAAAAGTACAAAATTTAACACATACACAATAAAACTAGTTGTGGATATTTAATTGATCACACAAAACTTTTATGATTACAATGAATGGGTTGCAGGGGTATTTAAAAATTTTCAACTAGTGACTGGCCTAAAATAACTTTATAATTGCAATGAATGGGTTGAGGGGTATTTAAAATTTTTGAACTAGTGACTGGCCTAAAATAAATGACATGCAGCCACACTCTAAATTCGACTTTACCCAAAATATGACTTCACTTGGCTTCACTCAACTTGACAACTCACTGTCTAATATTAGATAACTCTCCATGAGGGATTAATTAGCTATCTTTAGTACTCCCCCTTAATTACAACCATTAAACTAAGACATGACTCATGACGACTCAAACTAGCATGTTGGTATATGTCTTAGCTAGGCTTACACCACTCAAGTTTCCTCCATGAAACTCAAATACATGTTTTTCTAATAGATTAGTGAATATATCAACCAATTGATTACTTGATTTACAAGACTTTAAGTAGACTTCTCCATTGCTCACAAGTTCTCTAATAAAATGATTTCTAGTATCAATATGCTTTCCCTTTTGATGAAACACACTATTCTTGGATAGTGCAATGGTTGAGGTGTTATCACAATGTAATATTGCTGATCCTTGTTGTTTCTTCTTAATTCCATCAAATATTCTTCTTAACCATACTGCTTTGCATGTTGTTGATGTTGCTGCTACATATTTTTCTTTTGCTAACGAAAGTGTCACAATTGATTCCTTCTTAGATGCCCGTGAAATCACACCTAAACCAAGATTGAACACATAAAAAAAAGTTCTCTTCCTATCATCCAAATTTCTTGAAAAATCACTATCTGTATATCCAATCAAATCCTTCTTCTATGTGCTTGCATACATTATGCCACAATCTATAGTTCCTGCTATGTATCTAAGAATTCTTTTTCTTGCTCTCCAATGTGTGTCTTTTGGAGTCTCCATAAATCTGGAAATCAAACTCACTCCTTGCATAATATTTGTTCTTATAGATGTAAGATACATGAGTCTGCAAACCAATCTTTTAAATAGAGTTGGATTGACATCTGATCCTTCATCATCCTTACTTAACTTTACACCCATTGCAACTCGTGTAGGGTTAGGTTTAAAATTTTCCATCATGAATCTTTTCAGCAAATCTTTGGAATATTTATTTTGACAAATCAAAATTCATTTTTCATATTGCTCAACTTCTATGCTAAGAAAATATTTAATAAGTCCAAGATTTGTCATCTCAAATTATTTCTTCATAGCTTCTTTAAATTCATCCAATTCAAAATCACTTGTATAAATCGTGTCATCAACATATAGATAAACAATCAAAATATGTCCATCTTCATTTACCTTTGTATACAAGGCAGGCTCAATGTTGCTTCTGCAAAATCCATTCTTGATCATGTAGCAACCAATTCTACTATACTAGACTCTTGGTGCTTGCTTGAGTCCATAGAGCATTTTCTTCAACCTGTAAACCTTATCTTCTTTACCTTCAACTTCATAACCTGGAGGTTGTTGCACACAAATTTCTTCATCTAGAATTCCATTCAAGAAGGTTGATTTCACATCCATCTGATATACTTTCCACTTGCTCTGAGATGTTGCGGCTAAAACTGCTATTACATTATCCAATCTGGCTACCAGAGAAAACGTCTCTCCAAAATATGTTCCTGGTTGTTGTGAGAATCCTTTTGCTATAAGTCTTGCTTTAAGTTTGTCAATTTCACCTTTCTCATTTAGCTTTGTCTTGTACACCCATTTTACACCAATGAGATTTTTGTCTTTGGAAAATCAACCAAATCCCATGTATCATTCTTTTCAATAGCTTCAATTTCTTCATGAATGGCTTGTACCAAATTTTCATCTCTGATTTCTTTTTCAAATGAATAAGGTTGGAACGAAAACAATGCAAAGTTTGAATTAACATCCAAATCATCATAGATATCTTTTAGACTCCTCATTTTTCTCTTACCATTGCTTGATTCATCACCTGGTTTATCACTAAGAAAATTCTAGTATGTTGATCTGCTTGAAGATCCATGTTGTTGTGAATATCTTCGAGTCCTTTTTGGTGTGACTCTAATTAGTGTCTTCTCTTGTGATATCTGCTGCTCATTTTATGCTACATCATCCTCTTCCACCAATGGTACTTGTGCATCAACTATTTTGTATATCCTCCCATTCCATGAATCCTGTTCTTTGAACACAATAGCTCTGCTAATTATGGTCTTCTTGATGAGAGGGTTATACAATTTGTAGGCTATTGACTGCTTACTAGAACCAGTAAATATGAATTTTTCACTTCTATCATCCAAATTGCCTCTTAGCACCTTAGGCACATGAGCATAGGCTGCACATCCAAACACTCTGAGATGAGATACACTGCAAGACATACTTGATCATGCTTCTTCTGGTACTCTATTCATTACACTCTTTGTAGGGGATCTGTTTATCACATAAACAACGCATGCAACTGCTTCTTCCAAATACTCATTAGATAGGTTTCTCCCTTTCCACATTCTCCTTTCCATATTCATAATGGGTCTTTTATTTCTCTCTACTACACCATTCTGTTGGGGTGTGTACCTAGTAGTAAACGAGCTTCTGATTCCATGTTGTTTGTAGTTATCATGGAATTCCTTTAAATACTATTCTCCACCACGATATGACCTTAATACCTTGATCTAACGATCACTTTGGTTCTCTGCTAAGGATTTCAATTCTTTGAACTTTGCAAAAGTTTCAGACCCTTTCTTCAAGAAGTAAACCCATGTCTTTATGTTATAATCATCAATGAAAGTGAGGAAGTAAAGTTCCAGGTGCGATTATGACCCAAATTCCTCAATTCAGTGCATCCAGTCGCGAAATCTATGCCACTTTTTCAAGAGAGTTGTCAAATCACTTCCCAAAACTTATTGTAACTTTTCAAAATGCAATTAAATGTAATGGAAAAGCCAAGCAGTCAAAAATCAAGTGCTAAATTGATCGAAAGTGGCCTAATCCATAACAGACATTTCATCAAACATATGGCAACACATGTAAGCTACATTTCATGAATGCATATCTGATCATAAACTAAAAGTATTCAACCGAGAATCACCAAGAAGGCTCTAATACCTCTCTAGGTAGATGTAATAACACTTCTTAGGCCATGCATTCATCACCCATCCAAATAACTAACAAAACATTTCAATATACATAGATATAATACATCATATAACCAACATATATCCGAAATAGAAAGCATGGAAAGCCAACCATAATATCACCAACATGATTACTACAAATACTCATAGGTTACAATAGGAAAAGTTCTCATATTAACATATGAAAATTCAAACCAAGTCAAGGACTTCCACATACCACCCAACCATATAATTGGCTGAACTGAATGTCTCTTTTAGTCAATCACCCCTATGCCATATTCTAAGAATGAATGTGGGATCTCATGGAATAAATCAAAACAAAACCAACCAGGCTTCCAAGGGCCAAACCACCTCAACCATCAACCACAGTGATTCCACCTCTACATTCCAGAAATCACTAAGATTAATCAGACTGGTCTCTACCCAAGATTTCTAGCGCTCTAGGAACTAGAAATTAATCCACAACTAACTCAGGGCTCCAAAGTGTTTATTCCAACCGCGACCCCAAGAACTAGTAACTCAACCCTCCAAGGGCTCTAGAGTGTTTGTCCCAATTGAAGGCTCCAATAATTAGTAACTCAATCCAAGTTATTCTAGGGTTTCGTGAGAGTTTTTTCCAACCCACAACCATAGGGAACTTGAGCAACAATAAAAAAACAAGTGGAAAACAAATAACACCATGGCTATCAAAGAAATGGAAAGGTAAGGATAAAACCACTGTCAGTCTAGGAAAATATCCATGCTAATGAAAAAACATAACCAAGGAATTACATGCATATATCATGCATCTAAATATTAGCAGGGAAATCACACATGCAACCTATCACCTACAAAGTATCCCTGTTGTAGCTGCTGAGCCAATTGTCTCCTTGTTCTTCCCCACTTTTCTTTGCTTTCTTTCTCCAAATCCAATTTATCACTAGAGCTCTCCAAGCATGCTCCAAGAATTATCTAAGTGTGCAAGAGTATGAGAGAATTAGAGAATGAACTACTAAGCTCCACCACAAAACTGTCGAAAAGTTCACACTAATAAAAAGCTAGGAATTGTTTCTTTGAAGCCTTTTTTATGTTTGTGCCTCTATTTTCTTCATTTTCCTTCTATTTTCATCTATTTTCCCTTGCATGAGAATATGTGTCTCTTCACCTTTCTTTTCTCCTATTTTGCTTTGGAGTGAGTGGTGAGGGACATGGTAATATCCTTGTGGTGCCACATTTCAGGGGAAATGTTAACATGTGCCACGTGTTAGCTGGTGATTGGATATTTGTGACAAGTGTGGCTATCAAGCTAGAATATTGACATCTTGGTATATCAATAGTTTTTGGAGGACCTTCTTGTTATACGAGAATAGTGTCCACTCAGATGCTGCTATTCCCACTACGATGGGTGGCTATCCTAGAAACAAACAATCAAAGTCTACTATTGATTCCTTTTATGAAAATAGATGAGAGGAGAACCAAGAGGGCCAACCTGA